>JARHVA010002367.1:1807500-1922500 GCA_037957365.1 Torreya grandis
TGTACTCCATCTTGGATTAGTAATTATCAAGCCTATGTGATAAAAATATGTATATTATTTTTAAAACCATGTATGTATAATTATTCAAATTAGTTTAAACACAAAATGTGTCTATTTTTTAGCCCCCTAACTTTATGCACACACCCTTACATCAATATAGGCATATGATTAGGAAGTAAACATTTGGTTAGTTGGTAAATAGGTGCAAGTCTAGAACTTGTAGAGATGGAAGATAAGTAGGTTTACATGATTCTAGGAAAGATACAAGGCTTCAGTCATCATATTGATATTGGTCAGACTAAGAGACAAGCAATGAAACACAAATAGATAGTGTATTGAGTCTTTTGATAGTAGGAAAGGTCTAGAATATGAAATTACATCCATGATATGTATTTTTCAAGTGTAAAAAACTAAGGTACTATATAATTCAAAAATAGTGTCAACATTTGGTTCCCTTTAATCTATTAATGAATTACTAGTTTAAAAGAAAAGGAATGCATGCCTGGGTGTGTATAACACACCTTGTCTTTGCTTGAGTCTAAATTGAGTGATTTGATGGTGACTGACCTACAACCAACAACATGTTACAATATATAATTAATGCATATAATATTAAATTTAAATAATTTAAATGATTTTAATCGAAAGAGAGCAAGGTTAGGAGTACACCTATGTATCAATGTAGTCATCTTTCTTTTTGACAATTTGATTTGAAAATATATATCATTATGAATCATTATAGTTGAGATTAAAAAAAATATAAAATATAGAAGGTTCATATATCTAAATATATAGAGAGATATTTGAGGACACATTCCCCTAACCTTGGAGAAAAGGTGAGTTGTTACCCTGTAGTCAAGATTAACCCAACCGTACAACCCAATCATACTTATAACCTAGTGAGTGTGAGTGAACCTAGTCAACTCACACTATATAAATGGTGAGATTTGATGATGTAATCAAGTCCAAATTATAAACTTGGTAATATTAAGTGATTTAATCACCTCAACCATACCAAAAAGTGAACCAACTACTATAGTAGATTGGCTCAATACAATTCATAAAAGCCCAACCTAATAGGTGATGAGAGTCCCTAAAAGTGTTTGAAATTTAAAATTGATATGATTTCATAGTATTAGGTGCAAATTTCATAACATATTCACCTTATATATGTTTCATGTTGAAATTGTGTGTAACAATGGTACCAATGTATAGAATTTTGCCACAAATGTGTATCTAAATCATATAACTATGAGTTTGGCCAATTTAAAATTGTGTAAGTGTCAAGAACATACCTTGGTCCATTACATAACAACCCTCCCTATATTAAATCAAACATTTCCCATCATAAAATCAATTGAGTGATCATAGAAAATGGTTTGGGTTTGAATATTTCTTCATTGGAATTAATTAAATATCTAGGGTATACATCAGTAGATTTGTGGCAAAAAATAATTACTATCAAAGCATATGAGAATGAAGAACAAGAATCTGAAGGCACTATTGACCAAATTTTTCCCTAGGTTAAATTGGGTCATACCCATTTATATATTCAAACTTTTCATAAGGTATTATAGGTTTGAAAATGGTCACCATGGTCTTAAATGAGGTCAAGTCTCACCTTTGAGGGTCATATAACATGTTTAGCCTTTGTCACATTTGTTCACTTGTCTTAATGTTCATAAACCTTTTGGTCATTTTAAGGAGTTTTACATAAATCCCATCAAAATGAAAAATTTAAAATAATAGGATAATGTACCACATATCAAAGAATTTTAGAGGAAGGATTTGAAATTAAACATTTATAGATTCAACGTAAGAAAGAAGATCATCTACAAAAGGTCAGTTTTAGGAAGTTATATAGATTGGGATGATTCATTTGGTAGTTTGAATGCTTTAATAAGGTGTCTTGATATCCCCATAGGTAATTTATAGGATTATGTGTCTTCAATAGATCTAAAATTGTTAAAAATTGGTTTCTCTCTCCTATTACTTTCTTAGATAGGTCAAAAAGGGTCAACGATTTTATTTTGGCATGGATTGGAGAAGAAGAGTTGGAATGAGTGCACTTAGAGGATGTTAGAAATTCTTATGAAATTCCATATCATGGTCATTGTTTCAATATTGGTGGTCTATGTTATATGAATAATCATTAATATTTTTAGTGCTTCCAAACTACCTATGCAATCCCAATGGCTCAGTTCCTCATCTAATTTCACTTTGGTGACTGATCTATGTGAACCAAGTGGTGTATGCATACTTTTAGAGCATATCCATACATATCATGTTAGATTAAAATTAGTTTGGCATGTGTGACCATGGAAGATAAGCATAATCACTCTCTTATGCTAGGAGTGAACACTAGTGAAAGCTAAGAATAATGTTTTGGTAGTTACAGATTTCATTCTCCTATGAGTAGCTTTAAATAAAAGGGAATACACTTATTTTCAACCTCTTAGAGCATGGTGATGGTCTAAGAGAAATTAAATGGACCAATGTAAATTAAATCTTAAATCATTTAAAACCAAGTGAAGTTTAAGATTGCACTCACATTCCTAGTAGATAGTCACCTACAGGACTATGTAGGAGTGCTTAGACAAGGATGTTAATGAGTTTGGAACTTTAAAACACTCACATGATCTCAAAACATCATAAAAAACATTATAAAACCATTTATAGGCTCATTATTAATATGGGAAGGGCCTTAAAGTATAGTCAAATCCTTAAAACATAGTCAATTGTTCAAAAGGAGCATCTACAACCAGTTGGAAATAGGCTTTGAATAGTCATATTGATGGAGCAAGGAGTTTTAAGGTTCTGAGAAGATCCTCAAGGTAACAAAAATAGGACTGATCCATTAAAATATATTAAGGATTGGTTATGAGAGTCAATTCAAGACCTACAATTAGTCAAGTTGAATAAATTTGCAAAATGGGTGTTTACCTTAACTTTTCTGAAAAGAGATTTTGCTCCACAAAATGTTTTCTATTGGTAAAAGTCTACAAGGTCTAGGTAAGCCTAATGGATTCATTTTTGCATTTTAGAACTAGAGGTAACATCTTGACATAAGAGGAGATGATTAGGTCAATAGATAATGATGGTAGAATGGGTTTTAACTTAGTCAAAATCTTGATTGAAACACTCAGTGAACTACAGTGCCATTAGGCCAAAATAAACTTAGAATAATGCAACTTGCAAGTAAGACGTAATGAATTTTATGGTAAAGGGATAAGAGCATGGTTTCCAAGAATAAATGAATCTATCTAGGTGTAAGATAGACTAAGTGACTTCCCTAGTAAGCACTTTAACTCTGACTCAAGAGATAGACTAACCTATGCTAATGAAGGATGCAGTCTTGATTGGTAAGCAGAGGTGTAGATGGAGATAATCATGTATAAATCACTATCATAGTGATAATATCACATTTATATGTGACTCTCAAAGGCAAGGATGAATAGAGATAATCATAGCTAAAGGTTCTTAAGCCCTATCAAAATGCTGCACATAGTCATAGGCCTTAAATCTAGTCTAGAGAATTTGAAGTGTTAAAGGCTCTAGAAGCATGGTCAAGCTTTGAAACTTAGTAAAAATTGTCATTATGATTTGGAATAGACATTCATGGTCTCATTTGGGTTATAATAATGGGGGAAGTGTTCACTATTTTATCTCATACCTAAGGCATTCTATAAGCAAGATAATCTATAGACCTAGTACATTGTGTAGTGTTGGATTACAAAGAGGATTATACCAAGCATTAGTCATGAAAAACACAAATGAATGCATAATAAATAAAAATCTAGGCCAAACTATTCAACAAGGTTTACAAATGACAATAAGAAGCATTTGGAAGAAAACACATATGCATATTACCTTTCCAAGTGATTCCACCATCCAAAAACAACTCCAAGCATGTTTCCCCCCTTGATTTGGTGTTCTTATCTTTGTCAACAATGGATGAAAATATCCTACATCATCTCAAGATCATCATGAATAATCTAGGCTCATGATATGAGATCACTAATATGCCTATCAAATTAAGCTATCCTATTGCAAATAAAACACAATAATCAACACAAAGAAAGCTTGTGGAGAGAATCTTACACTATAAGTTTACACAATTTAAGCTTAAAAATGATGTTAAATGCCCTTCTATTTATATATTTTTCAAATGGGTTAGGATCAACCATGATCATCCATCTTAAGATTGAGAAGTGTGGCCATGAATTAATCTAATATTGCATAATAAATCCAGAAATATCCTCATAAATATTTGGGAGGAAGAGGCATTAATTAGGCATGGGTGCCCATAAACCTAAGATTTGTTGCACTTATGGCTTATAGATGCCACCCCATTGATCATGTCATTAGGTGATATAGCTATTCAGAATCAATTTCCAATAAAAAAATATTCAATTTACTCCATGGAATTCTTACTTAAGCTCATAATTTGGTTTAACTTGCCTAAGTAAGATTAATCAATTTTTTTGTAATTCTTTGGAAATTGGTGCACAATTAATCAAAATGATCAGAAAGTCATATTATTGGGTTATAATTTGACTCAAGAGGAATTGGAAGGTGATGTTAGATGTGTATGGACCATGATCTCATTTAGGATATTGCCAACACAAAATAACAAAGGTATGTGATGTGTACTAATGAATTAGAAGACAAGAGTGATCTAGAGCACCAAAATATGAAATCATCACTTTGACTCGAAATGATTTAAGAAAAGTTAAGAATCACAAAAAATTCATTACCTCATTTAGGGATACATTAGCTTGTATATGATAATATCAAACCATTTAGTGCATTTTTAGTGATTTTGGCTTAAATTGAGCATTTGAGTGCAATTCAAGTAAGATTGATAATTTCAACACAAATGGTGTTAGGAATTAGATGTCTATATTTTTTCCCTATTTGAAAAGGCATAGTGAGAAATTTAGGTGAAGTAATGTCTTTTCAAAGAAAAGAGTTATCAAGAAGAAATTGGAAATGACCTATGATTCCCCCTCAAGAGGACATACTGTGATCTAGGAATTTGACTCAAGAGAGGATGGTTAGTATGGTGTTAGTTCCAAAATAAAAACAAAATGAAAGAAACACACTAATAACATAACACCTCTAGGCCTAAACACTAGGGAGAGATTATTTAACAAAAAAAATGACAAACATAACTAAAAAGTAAGGAATAAAACACAATAATTCCTTCACCTTCCTTAGATGCTCTAAATGCCTTTGTAGTAGTGGCTTGTTCAGCTTGTGCTCATGAAGTCCTTAAAAATGGAAGCTTGGCTATCTCTATCTCTCCTTGGCACCTTAGGCTTGTGGCTTGGCTTGGATTGGAGTCAATTTGACATGGTAACACTAGTTTCTTGAAGCTTTTGGAACCAATCTTACATTATAACTTTGCATTCTCAAGACTTAGAAATGATGTGGTAAGGCCTCTTATTTATAGATTTTTGCAAATGTATATAATCAACCTAAACCATCCATATTGAGATGAAGATGTGTCGTTGAGGATTAATCCAATTTTTGGAATTAAGTTTTTAATTATTCTCATCATTAAATTGGAAGAAGGGGAAATTAAGAGGCATGGAAGGAATCATGAAAGGCATTGATGAGGCATGGAGGGCATGAATCCTGATATTTGTGGCATTTATGGCCTAGGGATGTCTTCCAAAGAAATGAGGTCACCTAATGATGCAAATATTCAATATTTATTTATAAAAATAAGTATTCAACAAGTTTTCATATAATTCTTGATTAGACCTTGATTTGGGTTAATTAGCTCTTAAGCATGATTAAGCACTTTGTGCACAAATTACTCAAATTGATCAGAATGCCTTGCCATTGGTCTAAAATTTGACTATATTAGAATTGGAAGGTAATGTCAAGTGTGTTGGAACTATATTTCCATTTAGGATTTTACCATTATTAAATAACAAAGGCATGCATCTTGTGCAAGATATTTGATAGGAAATAGCAATCCAGAGCACCTAGGTGCAAATTTGACATTTTGAATCAGAATGATATAATCAAAGTTAGCTGACCCATAAATTACATTACCCCATTTAGGGATACCCTAGCCAAAATTGGCACTTGAATATGTTAGTTTCACATTATTTAGCATGTTTTAGTGATTTTAGGCCAAATTATGCATTTTGAATGGAAATTGGTTAAAAACTTGATTGGAGGTTATTGGTAGCCAGTTTTAAGTGTCTATAGTTTGCTCCTATTTGGGAAGGCATTATAAGATATAAGCACAATAATGTATTCTCAAAGAATGAAAAGGTCTTGTATGCCTATAATTGTAATGATGATAAACTAATGGTATGATGTCCCCTCAAGGGAATGATTGGCACAAGTAAGTTGACAAACAATCCCTTGATAAGAAGCAAAATGAGGGGACCAAAGAAAGGAAATATGATGGGGTAAAAGCACAAGGATTTTGAAAAAGTAGTAAAAATCATTGAGAATGCAAGTGGGACGATACAAAATGGTTGGTCCAAAGGTGGTTATAAGAATTGTACCCCGATAATGGCAACGTGGTATGATAATACAATGATTTGCCCAAAGGTAGTTATAATCATTGAGAAGATGGAGCTGCCCCAGTTAGGATAGACAAACAAGATAATAACATGCTCCTGTATATGCAAAAAAATTAAAGTGGTGATAACATAATTATTTTCCCAAAGGTGGTTATAATCATTGAGAAATGTAGGTGGCATGGTGTATAATGATTTATGCATAGGTGATTATAATCATTGGACCTGATTATGGAAAACGTGATAAACTTGGCCAAGGATGATGATAAATTAATACAGAGGGTAATGATGAATTGGAACAACCTACCAGTAGGTAGATGCTCGTTCAAACTAATAAAGGTTAAAATTCTTTCATGTTTAATGACTCTATTCAGGATATGAATAGGATTGAATTAGGATGTCAGTGCTGAAGAGATGTTGCCATTGTTGAATAGACTTCTTGAAGCTAAGTTTTATTATAGAATGTGTTGGTAGGCATCATGATATAACATCATAAGGACTTAGTCAAAATATGCATGAGGATTGAATCCCATAATCCAATACTTAATAGAAAACAATACACCAATGATAGAAACCGTGATGATAATGTAAACATATGAATATGGATGGATTCAAGAGTAAGTGTGGGCAAAGAATCACCCAATGAACACACAAACTAAATCAAGGAAATAGTGTTGAAAGCAAACAAACAAGTAAACAAACAAGTAAAATAAGTAGAAACAAACAAACAAACAATCCAATAAAAACTCTATGCACATTGCCCCTAGAAAACAGGTAACAACTTAAAAAACAAACAAAATGAGGGAATAGAAGAAAATGAAGGGGGTGGCTGAGCTATCTCCTTATGAACTAGGCAAGTGGATGCTACCTACATAGTTTCATGGATGTAATATCCAAAAAAACTTCAGGCCAAATTTAGTTCTTCCAGGGAATGGGAAGAATATGATAACTGAGAAAAACAAATGGAATGGATGTGATAAAAGAATAAGAATGGTATTGAAAAATGGCAAGTGCATGAGATAAAAATGCCAAAAAAGGATGGGGAAACTAAATGACAAGTGTTTTACTTGTAGCTTAGTAAGGGTTCCTAGAATCCTTAAGGCAAAGAAGTGGTCAATGTTTTTATTTTTATTTTAATGATTTTTGAAATGTTTGTTGGAATTTTTTGAAGTATCTCAACTCGATCAAGAATGATGAGACACTAAATGGTTCAAGCTCACAAAATAATGAGAGCATTTAAATGAAGGTTGATCACAAAACAATGAGAGTGTTCAAACTTAAGTTGCTCATAAAATGGCAAGAGCGTGGCTTAGGGTGCTCACAAAATGATGAAAACATGGCTTAGGTTGTTCAAAAAATGGTGAGAGCATGGTGGAAAGGGTGACTAAAATGACCTCAACAAGTATTGAGTGCTACTTACATAGTCCCAGAGTAGGACCTCAAGTCACTATAGTTCCACCCTTACAATGGAGGAACTCGACTAGTGTAGTAATTAATTCAAACAAAATAGGCACAGTTGGTAAAAAGGCACAATGTGGCATATGAAGTGGAAAGTTAGTAAGTCAAGGATTAGTGTTTCCCCTAGTTTTCCCATAGGCAATTATAACCATGACACAACAATATAGATCAATGGTACTAATTTTCCCAAAGGTGGTTATAATTAGTAGCAAGACCAGTGGTAAAAAAAGAATAACAAACGAAGGATGCAACTGCTAAATTTTTTGTCACACTGTTATAAAATATGATCTCTGTCTAAAGTAATTGAACCAACTGATGAAAATGATCAGATACTTCAATGCTAAAACTACGTAATGAATGGCAAAAACCAAGGTCAAACGAGCTAGGCTTTAGAATACACTGTGTCGATAGAATAAAAGTAGAAAGTGGATACGGTGAAGAGGATGGATAAGGATGGTACTTTGTAAAAAGAATAATAGTGATAAAATGACTTAACTAAAATGGTTCATAAAGACAATAAACCTTAGCGCTCAAGCATAGTACCACTTGAGATGAATAATATTCATCAGCTCTAGAATTTTGTCGCTATCTAGTGTGGCAAGCCTGTATGCTCATGATCCATAATCTACAGTAATGATAAAAGGACCTATCCAATTTGGTTTGAATTTACATTAGGTTAGGTATTCTTTTGTTTTTATTTAAGAATAATATCACCAAGTTTAAATGTTCTATACTTAACACAATGATTATAGTGGCCTTTGAGTTAGTTCTGATATGCTTGAAGATTATTGAGTGTCGCTGTGCATTTCTCATCAAGTAGATCTAGCTCTTGTAGGTGAGCTACTCGATAGTCATGATCATCTAGGACATGCTTGAAAGAGATGTAAAATGAAGGCAATTCAACATCAATGGGAAGGATGGCTTAAGTACCATAAATAAGTGAGTATGGAGTGGCTCTTGTGGGAGTATGATGATTGGTATGATATGCCCAAAGGGTAGGGAATATTTGGAGGTGCCAATTATGACCAACATCATTGATAATATTTTTGAGAATATTGATAATGGTTTTGTTAGATGCCTCATCTTGGCCATTACCTTAAGGGTAATATGATGTAAAAAAATGTTGTGTGATGTTGTATTCAATACATAACTAGTCTACATCCTTGTTTTTGAATGATCTTCCATTATCAAATATAATGTTAGAGGGGATAATGTAGTGGAAAATGAGATGGTTAAAGATGAATTTGGAAATAAGTGAGGGGTATAAATTCAACCCACTTAGTGAAATACTCGGTGGTGGTAAGGATATGTTTATGGCTGTCATATGAAGTGGGGTTGATCTTCCCAATAAGATCAAGTCCCCATGTATAAAATGGCCATGGTGTCAACATTAGTTTTACAGTTTTTATTAGGGCATGAATTAGGTTAGCACACCGTTGACATTTGTCACACTTTTTTACATATGCAGTGGCCTCTGCATGCATTGTGGGCTAATAATAACTAGTTTGTAAGAGATTTTTGGATAGGAATACCCCTCTAGAATGAGCTCCATATACTCCTTCATGAACTTCTCATAACTCTAGTGTAGATCTGTCAAATTTAAACAATGAAGCAGAGTTCCATCAAAAGTGTGATGGTAAAGGGTGGATCCAAGTGGAGTATAATGAGTGGAATGATGAATAAAGGCTTTGGTTTGTTTTTGAGATAGGTTAGGTGGCAGAACTTGGTCATGAAGGTAGTTGAAAAGGTCTGAGTACTAATAAGAATTAGGACCAACAATATCACAAATCATGGTAATGGTTGAAGGTTCATGAGATGGTGCTAACAAATTATTGATGAGGAATTGATACTCTCTAGCTTTATCAATTTATTGAATTAGAGAACCAATAGTAGACATGGCATTTGTAGTTTTGTTACTAGCCCTTGGTATGTGCTCAAATTGAATATTGGAAATTTATCACTTAAGAGTGTCAACCATGGATTTATATGGAACCAACTTGTCATCTTTGGTCTAAAAATGATCTGTGACCTGATTGATGATTAACTGTGAATCACCATAAACTTAAAGATGAGATATATTCCAATATATTACTTGTCAAAGTCTTAAAACAAGTACTTCATCCTCAGCTATGTTGTTTGTACAAGGAAAGCTAATTCTAAATGATTTAGGGATTAAATCCCCCTATGGTGTAATAAATAATAGGTCTACCCCAATCCATGTGTAGTAAATGAACCATCAAAATACAGCTTCCAAGTTTTCTCCTCAAGGGGTGTGTCAATGATGGTCATTATGGATTCATTAGGGAATTGAAACATGAGTGGCTGTGTCTATGAGAAGTGATTCAACAAGTTGATTTGTAAGAACTTATCCCTCGATTTCCTTCTAATTGACATAATTTATGTCAAACTCATTGAGAAGCATGATCCATTTACCCATTCTACCTTACAAATCTATTTTAGATAGTAGATAATTGAGTGGATCTACTTTTGAAATTACCATGGTCTTATTATTCAACATGTAATGGCACAATTTTTGAGCTACAAAAACCATGACCAAATAAATTTTTTCAAGAGGTGCATAGTTATGTTCATATGTAACCAAGGTATAACTTAGGTAGTACACAACATGTTCCTTTCCATTGTCATCATGTTGAGCTAAAGGTGCCACCAGAGCATGGTTAGTAGCTGATAGGTATACCAAGAATGGCTTTCCTAGTATAAGAGGTAATAAAACATGTAGATTAATAAGATAGTCTTTGAGTTGTTGAAAAGATATTTGGCAGTGATCATCCCAATGAAATGCAACTCCCTTCTTTAAAAGGTATGTAAAAAGATGGTACTTATTTTCTAACTGAGAGATGAAGCATTAGATATACTGGATCTTACCCTACAAACTATAGAGTTGCTTTAAATTGGCTGGTGGTGACATCTTGGTTATAGCATGGAATTCAGATAGATCGACTTCAATACTTCTATAAGACATGATGAAGCCAAGTAGTTTACCTGAAGTTACACCAAACACACATTTTTTTGGATTGAGTCTAATTTTGTACTCTAATAATCTTTCAAATATCTTATGTAGCACTACTAGATGGTCAGCCCTAGTTTTGGATTTTTGTAATATGTCATCGACATAGTCTTCAATAATATCATGCATCCTATCATGGAATATGACAATCATGGCCCTTTGATATGTAGCTCCATCCAACATTATTAAGACTAAATGGAATTACCTGATAACAAAATGTTCCCCATGGAGTGGTGAACATTATTTTATGTTGGTCTTCTGGTGCTATTCTGATTTGGTTGTATCCTAAAAATCCATCCATGAATGAAAGAATTTCACAACCAGCTGTGGAGTTGATGATCATGTTGATATTAGGCAAAGGAAAATCATCTTTAGGAAAAGCTTTGTTGATGTCTTGAAAATCAATACAGATTCTGATCCCTTTAGTCTTTTTACTAACAGGTACCATATTAGAGAGCCATTCTGAGTAGTCAATGGATCAAATACATCTTACTTCTAAGAGTTTTTCCAACTCTTTTTTTACCAATAAGCAATGTGAAGATGCATATTACATAGGTTTTGTTTTATTGGTTTGGCATCAAGATTAACCAGAAGGTGGTGTAGAACCAAAGTGGGGTCTAAACCTGACATGTCAGAATAGGTCCATGCAAAGATATCTACAAATTGTTTCAACAGACCTGTAAAGATGCCATGTTCCTCCTTAGTGAGGGATGCCCCTAATTTTATCCATATTAGGTTTGATGGAGTCTTGATATTTACCTCTATTATACCTTTGACTAAAAGGGTTGAACCATATTCTAGGATAGTAGGTAATGACTTGAACTGTTGGATTATATCAAGGTCCTCTACCAGGACTTGCTCTTCAAATTCTCCTAGGCATGATGAATCTGAGTCCCCTAATGGGAGATCTGGCCATGCAATAAAAATAGTCAAAAAATCTTGAAGAATTTGATCAAATACTTATTGTTTCTCAAAGATGAACTTAGATCCACAGACAAGTTCATCGTTGGTGGTCTCCTAGTCTAAATTTGAAGAAGAATGAACACCCCCATCTAATGGCACCTTAAACAAGTTTTCACCACTAGATTGGCCTTTATCTTTACTTTTTCCTTGGTCAAAAAGTGCCTCAAAGAGGTTTTCACTTTAGGACCTCAATGTTTTACTTATTTGTTTTTGGCTAAGGGTGTTCACTCGCTCTCCAAAATAGGCTACAAGATCCAATGTGATTGAGAATCCTAATTTGTGATCTCCCAATGGAACATTATCTCTAAGGTCTAAGAAATCATAGAATGCCTCATCATTTTAGAACTCATCAATCAATAGACTAGATTCTTGTTGGTCCTAGTCTATCAGTTGGAGATAATATAATGGCAAAGGGTGGCAATAAATGGCCAAGGTAAGGGTACAAATGACATTGGTATCAAACATGTTGGTTTTATCTTGGTTATCAAAGGTGAGGCTATGATCAGACTCTGATTCACTATTAACACCATCATCACTAGTCGCTGGTGATGGAGTTTGAATAAGATATGTGGGGTCACCCCCAGGTAGTTTAAATCCAAGTCCATAAGGTCTTTCATACTTAGTCATAGAAATTGGCTTGATAGTTCCTTGTTGATTTGGTTTGAGGCCTCTCCCTTCATAATTGTGATGCTCCATGATCTTATTGGGAATAGGATACTTTTTGCTTTTATAACAATCAACTTGGTTGTCAATGTATAACCATGATTCATCCCCTTCAAGAGGGTCAGGTCTTAGGACAAATGCTAGTACAAATGTGACAATTTCCTTATCTTTATTATTTTATTGCCAATGCATATGTGGGGTGACTTTGGGTCACCTAATGGTTTTCAAATTCTGAGGAAGATTGGAAATATGAAATGTATCATGGGTGACATACTCTCCTGGTCCATTATTTGAAATGGTGAAATGATTAGAAGCTTAAGGAGGCAGCATGTTGAAAAGGGAATCCAAGGTATTAAGATCTATGAAATTATTTGGTAAAAGATAAATAAGTATAGCCTTTCCTTTATCCTACTTGGAACTTGGATTCATGCCATACTAATAATTTTAGCTTTGAAATTCAGCCTCAAGATGCTTACAGTGTTCATATCGGTGTAAATCTCCTAGAATATTCATTTCCATCCCTGAGTGGGAAAACTTGATCCATTAGTGCAGTGTTGATGGGACTACATGAATCTCATGTAACCAAGGCCTTGCTAGAAGAATATTGTATGATAACTCAAGATCACGCACATGGCAAAGTCTATCATGGGTCAAAGGCCCAATGATAACTAGAAAACTAATGGTGCCTTGTGATTCTCTTTCTTGATTATCATAGGCCTTGATGGTTATTGTTTCTGGTTGAAGATTTGCTATTGTGTACCCAAGAAGCTTAATGAGCTTTAGAGACACTATGTTGAGGCTTGATCCATTGTCTATAAGGACATGTTTCACTTTATGTATCTTAATATAAACTTATATGTATAATAGATTATTATAGAGCAAGCCAAGGGAAGACATATCACTTTGGTTGAATGTGACTTTTTGGGCTAGAGCTAGGTGTCCAACCAATGCTTGAAATTTATCAGGCGATATGTCACTAGCAATAGTGGATTGGGTCAAAAACTCATTCAAGATATTCTTATGGATTATTGATGTTCACTACAAATATAAAATAGAAATTTGTGCTAATGTCTTTTGTAATTGTTCCACAATATCAAACTTCTTATCTTGGTCAGTAGTGAATGGTTTATTTTAAGGCTGAATGGTTGGTTTGATGACATGCAAAGTGGCGGATGGTTGTGGGCCTAAGATAGTAATCTTTAACCTTCGAGTTGTGATTACACAATTAGGATTAAATATTGGACCATTATTGCTAAATGATGTTGGAAATAGTGTGGGACTAAATAGGACAAGTCTCGATTGTCAGTGCACTTATATGTGGTCATGTGGCAAGAATGAGTTGTCAATATAAAGTCCAAAAGGGGAAGTCCTACTTTGCTAGTTTGCCTGTATGCATTCCCAAGTCAAAGAAGGATTATCCATGTAATTTGGTTGAATGTTGTTGTTTAACAAAGGTCTAGACTGATTAGTATTTGGTCTAGGATTAATGGAGAGATGGTATTAATGCTACCTCTTGAAATATGACCTATAGCCCTATTGTAGTAATGTACAATTGCATGGTAGGTTTCCTAGTTATTACTGTTCTGACCTTGGTTTTGTCTATTGTTTTGTCATTGTGGGTTCTACTACTGATTTTGTTGATTCTGCTAGTTCAGCCTTTGATTTTGATTTTGATACTACACTAGCTATTGTTGTTATTGTTTATTGTTCTACTACTATTGATTATTATGTAAAGGAAAGGGGTTTTGATAGATCCCAAGAGTTTTATTGAAAGTGGAAGAACCATTATCCAATTTTATCTCCCCATTATCCAACATATTCTCAATTAAATGCTTAATTTAGACACATCTTCATAGATTATGCTCATTGACTCAATGATAGTCACAAAATTCATGTTTGTTGTACCAATCAAGATAAGAAATGCCTTGTAGATAATGCTTTGGTATAGGCCAACTAATTAGATTAACAACAACAAGCTTGTGAAATATAGACTCAATAGGTTCTCCTAAGTCACTAAAGACACGACGTGCAGGCATAGTTATCCTAAGAGGAGGGGTTTACAATGGTAAAGGCTACTGCATTTGATGTGTAGGTCTTGGTTACTATGATTGCAGTATAGATTGGAGAGGTTGATGGGTTGGAATAAGCTAAAAAGGTGGTGTAGATGATGTTTTCACTATTTGGACATGACATGATTCATTTACTCCATTTCCCACAACATCCTATTACGGTTGAATTACTTTGATCTTTCTTTGTTATTGGCCTGTGTCAGTTACGATGTTGGTGCTTAAATGGGATGTTGATGTTGGTCATTTCCCTAATTGGTACCTTAATTTTTATTTGTTGAATTACAAATGAGGACTCCTTTATTGATGAGCACTCACTCAATCAACAAGCCTTTGTCAATGATTTCCTTGAAAGTATGCACACATTGTAGTTCCGAATGATAAGCTATCTCACTATGCAAATTTTTGGTAAACACAGTGGCTAATTGTTTATCTAGTAAACTATGGGTGAAACAACTTGCAAGGGCTCTCCATCACTATAAATAACTTGTAAAACTCTCACCAGCTTTTTGATTTGCTTGTGTTAAGTCCACTATTTAAATCTCATGCTCGAGATTATAGGAAAGGTGTTGTACAAACTTATCAGAAAGATCATCAAAATCTGTTACTAAATTTTGGGAAAATTAAAAAACCACTCTAAGGCTTGTTTAGCCAAGCTCTTTGGAAATAATAATAAAAGGTATATGTCACTATATGCCACTGGTTGACATGTGACAAAGAATTTGATCAAATGAGCCTTAGGGTCACCTTTCCCTTTGTATTTTTTGAATTTTGGTAGCTCGTATCCTGGAGGAAATGATATTTGTAAATAATCCATGTTGAATGGATAGGAACATACGTCATCCAATTTGAAATTTTTAGTTTGTTTACCAGTTTGAATAGTAGTAATTGCATCCTTCATTTGTTGAAATTCTTGGGATAGGAAACTAGAAGGAATATTGGTTTGAGGGAGAATATTGGTTTGGATAGATGGTTGGGAGGTCACAAGTGGAACACTTTGACTAGGGTATGATGGAGATACCTATTGGGGTACATTGGTTTGGTTAGGGAATGGACCAAGAATACATGTATGTAGATTAGGATGTACTTGAAATCACACACTTATTTTTGCAATATTCTAGTTTGAGTTGGTGATAAAGGTTTGAATTGGAGGATTTTATCATAGGGATGGAGGGATATAACTATACTATGCCTATTGTGGTTGAAAAGGGAATGCTGCTGACTAATCGAACCTTACTGTTGACTAGGAACTTGTGGAACAAGACCCTATCTTTGGATTTGTGGTACATTTTAAACCAACGGTTGTCTAGTAGGTACTTGAAAAATATGGGGACCTACTTACTACATGAATCCCTATGAGGAAGTGAAAGTAGGTTGCAAATTTGGCATCTATCACTGACCCACATTTGCACGTTGCTGACTAGTCATTGCTTGGTTATATATTGGCATATTAGTCTATGATTGAAGAGGTACATTTGTCATTACCTAGAGAGGTGGAACCTTAGTTGCCCCTGATAGAGGCAATAATGTATTTTTCCTTTGTTGTGTTGATACACTAGATTGTACTTATTATTATGGAATACTACTCATTACTTATTGAGGAGGAGTAGGGTTCATCACATTCTATCATTGAGGTGTGACATTAGCTGTTGTTTGATTACCTAATCCCATAGGTTGTACACTTGAGGAAACAACTAGTTGAGGTTGGGATGTAGAAACCCCTACTCCTTGGTATGATGACCTACTCATAGGATTAACTACATGCATATGTTATTGGCTAGTTATTTGTGTGTTAGTACTACTTTGATCAGGATTGGATGTTGTTTGCACATTATCTATGATGTTTGGCTCATTATTCAGTGTAGAGGCTGAAGACACTTCTTCAATAATGGGCATATGCATCGAGTTATCTATAGAAATAATTTGTATGAATGGGTTAGAATTTGTATTCTCTTGTCCAATTAACTCTATCAACACTCTTGTTGAAGGAACTAGGTCAATAAGAGGGCTACTTACCATGTTGATTTGATTGAAATCACATGCTAGATTTAGGTAGGTTTTATATGTTGTCTGTATTTAGTTAAAGTGATCTTCCATGATGTTTTTGTCTTGATTAAATATATTAAGATCTTGGTATGCTATTTGGACTAGAGCCATATGATTGCTAAAAGAATCCTGTTGATCGTAAATGATATTATGGGGCACTCTTACTAGACTTGGTAAATTTTCATAGGGGAAGTCTACTAGAAATTTGGCCCCTACCTCTATGGCTCTAACCAAAATCTCATATTTATTCTCTAATAAATGTCACTCAAATAAAAATGGATCATACATGAAAGTCGTATTAATAGAATATGACTGTTGAAGTATTAGCTCATCCACTATAGGTATTATAGCTAGGTATTGTGCAATTTGCTCTTGGTCTTATTATGAATAAGGTGGTGTGTTAGCTAATGGATCTTAGCTTTGTGCCCGTGATTGAGTATTATAAGAGGGACAAGAATCCATCTCATAAACAATATTATCCACATAGGGGTCTTGCCCCATTTCTTCCTATGCCACCACATTACTAATCCTTATATTGTACATGATTCCACTATGAGTGTAGGAATACATGTTGGGATCCATAATTAATGCTTTGTAATAAAATGTCAAAGAGTTCTACAAAATCTAAAAAAGACAATGTCTAAAATAGATGATGTTCCAACTTGGTCTAGATTCGTCAAAAGGATCAAAAGGTTTATGCAAAAATTTATGAGGAAATAAGCTAGCATGAAGTATCTAACGTTTCACTATTCACACAAAAATAAACAATTAAATGGACCTAAAATCAAAATGCCAAACTCTAAGGTCAAAGTGTTTCAAATCAGTTTAATCTAGGAATTTAAAAGTTGCTAGGTCTTTTGGCCAAATGTGACATCAAAAGCTAGACTTTGAAATAGATGAAAGTTTTAATCTAATGGATTTGAAACACTTCTAACAAACACTATGCATTTAATTCTTGGACATGAACTTGATCAACTAGGTCTAAGGCATGAAAGAAAAGACACTTTATAAATAGTTTATTTTCTCATAAAAAGTGGTATAAAACTTGGTTCTTTTGACAAACAAGCTAGACAAAAGTGAACAGTATAACTATTTTAGACAAAAGATCACAAAAAAGTACATTTGGATTAATCTAAAAATATAGGAGCAAATTTAGAACTCTATGCAAGAGGGTCTATGAAACAATTTTTGAAATGTTTTGGGCAGCGTAAAAACATTATACTACCCAAAAGGTGTGATAAAAAGGTTTGTTTCAAAAACTCTCTAAGGTAAAGACATTTTCCTATAATTTTGATAGCATAACACTACTTTTCTTGACTCAAAAATGTTGTGGTGTATAGACTCAAAGTGAACGTGTTTAGCACAAAATGGCTTAAGTCTATCAAGTGATGACAATGATTATGAGTCTTAAACAACCTTCAACCCAAATTGGAAATTGAACCTAAGTTCCCTCAAGCATAGCACAAATGGCAAACCCACTTAACACATCAAGCCTATGAACTTATAAAGGTGCAATTTTGAATTTAGATTATAAGTGAAGGACTTTAAACAACTTTGGTAAAGGTCTAAACTCAAATGGGTAGCATAACTTTGCCAAAGTGGATGATATGACTCTCAAGCTTTTGATGAAGTTTTGAACAAGGAAAATTGATGATCTCACACAGAAAACATAATGCCTCTTTGTTCAAAGGAAAATTTGGACTATGTGTTTGGTTTGGATTATTTGTTTACACCAAGTTTTGACTTCAAACAAGAATTTAAACTAGGACAAGACCAACTAATTAATCATTCTTAGATCCTAAACTGAAAAGGTTGCTTGGTATTATTTGAATCCATCAATATATGTCATTTGAGAGGAGTTTAATTGTTCATCCAAAAGTAAATGCACATTGTATAGTAGAGGTTTTACACCCCCCTTCTCTCAAATGATAGTACTGTGACATAGACCTTGAGGTGTGCCTTACACCAACAATACTTTCGTGGAAAGTGGAGATTTTTATAATATCTAATAAGTTTCTGAATGATCTAGGAGAATCAATTGCACAATGAATTTCATGCCAAACAATGCAAAAGAAAAACACATATTTTGGGTCCGTATCACTTGGCTTGTTGCAAAAAGGTCTAGTCCTTTTTGTAACCTCTACATCTTATTTTTCACTTAGTGTAGTGCGATGTCTAAAGTACCACTACGTCCCATGTGCAATTCCAAAAGAGCCAAATGAAATCAATACCAAGAGCTGAAACCCCAAGTCAAAACTTACCTAATTGAGAGGTGATGAAGTACCCCTCGTAAGCCAATATTGCATAAAAATAAAGAAAGTATGAAATAGAAAGACTTTAGGGTCATTTTCAAGGTCACCCAAACTTTGACAAGTTTTTGGGGAGTGCTTTAGATGACTTTCTTTTTAAGCCTTAGACTAGGCTATTTACAATAGGAATAACACTTTTGATTCCAAGGGTTCCCTATAGGGGACAAATGGAAGAGCATACATGCAACATTCCTCTTTTTTACAAACAAACATTTGATCTAAACAACTATTGTAAATAATAACTGAAAAGTGTGTTCATTTTAAAGCCCAAATGAAAGTGAGGTGGTGTTCATTTGACCCCTTGGTATTAGTTGTAAACTTTGAAAGCATTCATCATAAACATCTAAAATTTTTAAACACCAAAACAAAGTTCCTAATTGATTTTTAAGCATATAAAGGTGATTTAAACATGTTTTGAGCAAATATCAAACTTGGTCCTGTAGCAAAAATGTCATCATGTCCCTTAACTTTGAAGCTCTTTTTGGTTTGAAACAATAAACTTTAGAAAAATAGCTCTCGAGTCTATGTTTTTGGAAAAACACAGTGACTGACATCAGTTATTCCAACCAACAATGGTTAATTTTGCTAACTGATGTCAGTTACCCAACCAATGTCAGTTAAGCTATACAATCAATGTCGGTATTACCTACTGATGTTGATTACTATGTAAAACCATGACAAACAAAAATGGAAAAATAAAGTTAAAAAATCAATTTGTAAGAGTTTTAAAGGTTCGAATAAATATTTTAGAGTTACAAAATGATCTTCTTTAGGTGTGAGATGCATCTAGTTCCACTGGGCATGCCATTATGTGATCTAGGAATTTGACTCAAGAGAGGATGGTTAGTATGGTATTAGATCCAAAATGAAAACAAAATGAAAGAAACACACTAATAACATAACATCTCTAGGTCTAGACACTAGGAAGAGCTTAGTTAACCAAAAAAAATGACAAAAACAACTAAAAAGTAAGGAATAAAACACAATAATTCCTTCACCTTCCTTGGATGCTCCAAATGCCTTTGTAGTAGTGGCTTGCTTGGCTTGTGATCATGAAGTCCTTGGCAATGGAAGCTTGGCTACCTCCATCTCTCCTTGGCACCTTTAGATTGTGGCTTGGCTTGGCTTGGCTTGGAATCAATTTGGCATAATAACACTAGTTTCTTGAAGCTTTTGGAACCAATCATGTATTATGACTTTGCATTCACAAGACATAGAAATGATGTGGTAAGGCCTCCTATTTATAGATTTTTGAAGATGTCTCGAATCAACCTGAACCATCCATCTTGAGATGAAGATGTGTGGTTGAGGATTAATCCAATTTTTTGAATTAAGTTTGTAATTATTCTCATCATGACATTGGAATAAGGGAAATTAAGAGGCATGAAGGGCATCATGGAAGGCATTGAAGAGGCATCGAGGGCATGAATCTTGATATTTGTGGCATTTATAGCCTAGGGATGTCTTCCTAAGAAATGAGGTCACTTGATGATACAGATATTTAATATTCATTTCCAAAAATAAGCATTCAACAAGTTTATATGGAATTATCGATTAGGCCTTAATTTGGGTTAATTATATCTTAAGCATGATTAAGCACTTTGTGCACAAATTACTCAAATTGATCAAAATGCCTTGTTATTGGTCCAAAATTTGACTAGATTAGAATTGGAAGGCAATTTTAGATGCGTTAGAACCGTATTCCTATTTAGTATGTTACCAACATCAAATAACAAAGGCACACATCTTGTGTAAGATATTTGATAGGAAAGAGCAATCCAAAGCACTCAGGTGCAAATTTGGCATTTTGACTCAGAATTATCTGATTGAAGTTAGCTGGTTCATAAATTTCATTACCCCATTTAGGGATACCCCAGCCAAAATTGGCACTTGAATATGTCAGTTTCACATCATTTAACGTGTTTTAGTGTTTTTTTGACAAATTGTGCATTTTGAGTGGAAATCGGTCAAAAGCCTGATTGAGGTTATCGATGGCTGGTTTTAGGTGTCTACACATAATAAGATGAAAGAAAAGGATGGGCTCTTGAAAAGAAAGATAAATTGAGATTAACTTGTAGAATAGATTAAATCTAGATGAGCTAATTCTTGCACATGCTAATTCCATCAATGATCAAAATATAACTAGAATATAATGGGCCCCAAAGATGGGGGGAATGAGAAGAATATAATCCAAAAATAGAAGTGACACACTTTGAACATACCTAAAGTTAGGATGCAATCTTCACACTTTAGAATTGATCAATCCTGAGATAATTTGCACACTAAAATATTATCATCATGGGTAAAAGTGTAGAGAGCTTGGAATTATAAGAAAAGGAGAATGGGGTATCCAAAGATAAAAGAAATAATAATGTGATCCGTTAGAGAAAATTTGATCATGATAAGCAATTTTGCCCTAGTATCACTAATTTTGATCAATGATAAAGAATGGTTTGACCCTATAAGGATGATGTGATTATCATGATAGGTTCAAATATTGTGCCCCAGCATAGGAAAAATTGGTAGACAATTAGCTCAAGGATATAACCTAAAACATAGATTAAATACAAGTGGGAACAAACATAGATGCAATGGTGTAATGGTTGTAAAAAACATACATACCAAATATATGAGGATGCACAAAGTGATTAAAGAAATGAAAATAAAAATGAAGGTGGCTAAGCTGACCTGAGATATGTATTTAAGCGTAACCTACATAGTCTAGATGGACCTCAAGCTAATGTAGTTCACTCAAAATGCGAGAAAATGGAATGAGGAATGATGAAAACTGACCAATAATTCGATTAGACTCATGATATATGTTAAGAGATGCATATTTAAGCATAGAGTTAGAGTGCTAAACCTATTGAGCCTAGTTTATACATAATGATCTTGAGAGTTGTTCATCAGAGCTATGTTGATGTTAAGACTCAAATTCAAAGCACAAAATGCTTGCTATAGTAAAATAAATTATGCATCATAAGTATGAAGAACTTATAATGACATAAAATTTCAATTATGCAGAGCTAGTTTAAATGTGAATACCTATAACTAAGGATAATGGTAAAAAATGACCAAAACTAATGTTACAACTATTTACATTTAAAGAAAAAACAAAAAATAAATATAAAAACAAACATAAATGAGCCTAACTTAAAATCAAGATATGAATAATTAGGATTCAAGTAGGAACATTAATGTTTAAAAATAAATCAAGAATAAATCGATAACATAAGATCAAGATATAAATAATCAAGATCAATGTGGACCATCAAGATGTTCCTAAAAAATAAACAAAAAGAAAAGAACAAGACTAAACAGGAAAATAAAAAATGAAGAAAAAACAACCAAAGGAAAGAAGAAGAAATAAATTAAGAGATAATAAATCACAATAAAATACAAAAAATAATAATAAAACACCAATTTAACTCAAATAAACACACACAAACAAAAACCCAGTTAGTGTAGTTTAAAAACAATTATTCATGCACGTGTAGTAGAGGCATTACTTTCTACAATAATGTAACAAGATCAAGGACACAAAGTTTTTCCCAAATAGTAGGGAACAACATAGAAGAAATGGGGGAAGAGAAGAAAAGGAAGGGGTTGGCTGAGATGACTCCAGATGCACAAAATAAGTGGATGTTGCCTACATAGTTCTATGGATGCATGTTCCAACATGAACTTCATGTCAAATGTAGTTCTCCTAAGAAGTGGGATAAAATAAAAAGATGATGAATAGAACATATGATTAATGTTGTATAATAAAAGGGAAGAAAAGAAAACCAATGAGTCAAATTAGAATGGTCTTACAAAATGGCAAGTTCACGGGAGAAGATATTTGAAAAATGGCAAGAACATGAGATAAATACTTGCATAATGGCAGGAGCATGAGGACCATAATGTACAAAAGCATAAGAAAATGTTTTTACTCTTTTTTGGATCATTTTATAATGTTTTTGGTATTTTTGGGATAAAATATGTACAAAGGGGGAACCAACTATTCAAGGAGATGCTTGTCCAAGAGTAAAAGTTCCAATAATCAACTAAGCTAGATACAATGGTTATCATGAATATAAACAATGGCCCAGGTAACTAATGAGGATCTCTAATAATAGATAAAGCTATCTGAAATGGCCCATGCTCATAAATTTATGAGAGCAAGAATCCTGATAAGGTGACAATGTCTACCAAACAATAATAAAATAATGTGCAGTATGTAGTAAAATCTGAAGAACCATGCAATAGTCAAAGATCCTGAGTTGAAGATGAAGTCATGTTCACTCATTTGTAAAAGAAGCTAAAAAATACTATACATGATGATTTGATTTTTAGATCTAGCATTGATCATGTCATAATGCTAATGATTCATAATTAGGATCATAATTGGTCAAGGGATAAAAGTGTTCAAGTTACAACTAGCCCAAAACATAACAAAGAATGTGGTTCTCAAAGAAAATGATCCAGAATGAATGGTGTCCAAAAGAGGATGGTACATAATGAATATGGTTCTCAAAAATAACTCTCAAAGATCAGATGAAATGTGTTTAGAGTGCCAATAGTACAAAAACCTTCACTATCCAAAGTCATGAAAGTAATAGGTGATGTTAAAAAAATATGGTCCATGAAAGGATGGTCAAAGATACAAAGGTAGGATAAAATACTTCAGCACAAGTTTCCCCCAATTAAATGGTCTTGTAGATAATGGTTCAAAGCTATTCAAGCATAAAACCTCTTAAGGTGCACAATGTTCATGGGCTCTAGAAGTTCTTCACCATTTAGAGTAGCCAGTCGATATGCCCTTAATCTATAGTTTGCTGTGATAACATATGGTCCCAACCAATTAGGTTAGAACTTACCTTTTTTCTTGCATTCAACATTTGTGTTATTCTATTTTTCTTTCAAGACCAAATCACCAATCTCAAACTACTGAGGGATAATGTGCTTATTGTAGCTTCTTTATAATCTATTCTGATAGGCTTGTAAGTTTTCTATGGTCGCCAAATTCTTACCATCAAGAAATTCTAGCTCTTGCAACCTTGAGACTTTGTACTCTTTATCATCTTCAATATGCTTGAAAGAAACTTGCAATGATGGAATCTTCATCTTAGTTGAGATAATAGCTTTTATGCCATAAATAAGGGAGTATGGAGTGGATCCTGTGGGTGTTCGATGAATGAATCTATAGGACCAAAGGGCAAGAAATATTTACAAGTGCCAATTACAACCAACATCATTGACAATCTTCTTTAAAATGGCTTTATGGTTTTATTTGATGCCTTAGCTTGTCCATTGCCTTGTGAGTTATATGGTGTGGATTTCTTGTACTTGAATTAGATTTTTATACAAAGGTCTTTTACATATCTATTTACAAAATATTCACCATTATTGGATATAATGCACATTGGGATACCATATCAATAGATGATAGGATAAAGAATGAATTTGTCTATCTACTTCTTGATAATGTAAGTGAGAGGAATGTCCTTGATCCACTAAATAAATTACTCATTAGTAGTTAAAATGTGTTTATGGCCATCTAAAGATGTTTGGTTTATTTTCCCAATGAGATTGAAGCCCCAACTAGAGAACGACCATGGTGTTGTGATTGGATATAGTGGTGAGGAAGGTGCATGTATAAAATTTCCATGTTTTTTATAAGGAACACACCTCCTCACATAATTGTAAGTCTCAATCTCCATTTCTAGCTAATAATAGCTTGTTCTGAGGAGCTTCTTAGCTAAGACTACACCATTGGTGTGGCCCCCACACATTCCTTCATGAACCTCCTTTAACACTAACTTGGATTCTACCAAAGATAAATAACTAACTATCATTCCATCATAGCCTTTATAATAAAGCATGTTTCTAAGGAGGGTATAATGGGCTAAGCAGTGATGACATAGTTTTTATTGGTTATTAGATAGGTCAGGTGGAAAAATGTGATCATAAAAGTAATTATAATAGTCTTGATACCAAGGTAGTTTAGGTGAGGAATTAAGACCAAAAATGGTGCATACCCTTTCTAAATCTAACATAATATGTGTAAGCTATAGAAGATTCTCAATGAGAAACTAATACTCTTTACCTCCACCATCAATTTGCATCATTAACCCAATCATTGCCATTACATCGGTATATTTGTTACTATCCCTTGGTACTTGTTCAAACTATATAGATTTAAAATAAACCTTGAGATTATCCATGATTTTCTTGTAAGGAACAAGCTTGTCATCTCTAGTTTGATATTGATCAATGGTTTGATTGATGATTAAGTGCGAATCACCATAGACTTGTAAATATTGAATATCCTACTAAATTACAAGATGAAGTCCTGTGATGAGTGCCTCATACTTGATCATATTATTAGTACAATAAAAATTAATATGAAATACTTTGAGAATAAAATCCACTTATAATTTAATTAAAAATATGTCAACTTCAGATCCAAAAGACATGAAGGAACCATCAAAACATAGCTTCCATTACTTAGGTTCATGTTGTACTTCTTGTACTATCATGATGGAATCACCTAGAAAGTCAAATCCAAGTGGTTGAGTGTCTATAATAAGGGCTTATGTAAGTTGATTGGTAATAAAATACCACTTAATAGATTTTTGATTTTGATACTCAACATCAAATTCACTAAGGATCATGACCCACTTATCCATACATCCCATCAAAGCTACTTTAGATAATAAAAACTTGAGAGGGTCCACCTAAGTGATGAAAATGGTTTTATTGTTCAACATATAATGTCAAAGATTTTGGAAAGAAAACACCATAACTAAACATGCCTTCTTAATAGGCATATAATTATGTTTATAATCCACCAGTGTGTAGCTTAAATAATAGAATGCATGCTCTTTACCTTGATCATCATGTTGGGCTAAAAGTGCCCCCAGTATATGCTTAGTTACTGATATGTAAAGTAGCAATGGTTGTCCTAATGTTGGTGGTCTCAAAACTGGTGGATTGGCCAAATATGTCTTGATATTTTCAAATTCTAATTAATAATCTTCATCCCATTGAAATTCAATCCCTTTCTTAAAGAGATGGATAAATGGGTGGCACTTCTCTGCTAATTGAAAAATGAACCTACATATAGATTGGATCTTTCCTTGTAGGCTTTGAAATTATTTAAGTTTTGAAGGTAGAGGCATTTAAAAAATGGATTTGACCTTAGCAGGGTTGACTTTGATCCCTCTTTACGATACAATAAAACCTAGCAATTTCCTTGAAGTGATTCCAAATACACACTTCATAGGATTCAAGTGAACTTTATATTCACAAAACCTCTCAAATATTCTTAGTAGATGTCACACTGTCCAACATGTGTTCTTGGTTTTGCTAGTATGTCATCAACATAGTCCTCAATAATATCATGTATCATGTCATGGAAGATGATAGTCATAACATGCTAATATGTGGCTCTAGTTTTTTTCAAGCCAAATGACATGACTTGGTAACAAAATGTTCCCTATGGAGTGGTGAATGTAGTCTTGTATTGATCTTCTTAGGTTATCTTAATCTGATTATATCCAAAAAATACATCCATGAGGGATAAAATATCATACCTAGCAGTAAAATTGATGATCATGTCGATTTTGGGTAGAGTAAAATCATCTTTAGGACATGTTTTGTTGATATATCTAAAATCTATACAAAAATGTATGTCGTGTGGCTTCTTGCTAACTGGAACTATGTTTGATATCCATTTAGAATAGTCTAGTGGTCTGATGAAGCCTACTCCTAATAACTTCTCCAAATCATATTTTACTAAGAGGGAAATGCATGGATACATCTGGATGAACAAAAAGGTAATGCACTACCAAGTGTGGGTCTAATCCTAGCATGTCTGAATATGCCCATGCAAAAAAGTCAATGAAATCCTTAATAATGGATATAATGTGTTCATGTTCTACTTTGGTAAGGGAAGCTCCAAGATAAATAATTTTTTGATCATTGTATGTTCCCAAGTTCACTTGAACTATGTTCTCTACAAGAAGGGTGGATCCATCCTCAATAATAGTAGGTAAGGTGTGATCATGATTCGCTTATTCTGTTACATCTTGTTATTCCTCCCAAATCTTTGGATAGTATGATGAATCTGAATCTGCCCTCTCTAGTAGCAATCAGGTAGCAAAAACTTATGGAAAATCAAGAGCAAGATGATCAAATAGTTTTTATTGTTTTGAAGAGATGCTTGTACTAGATATAGAGATAGGACTTGATGGACCTTCTACAACGTAAGGGGATGAACAAACTTTCCTACTCGAGAGTGCTTGAAACAAGTTTTCAATCAAGGGCTTGTCTTTTTATTTACTTTTTCCCTGATCAATGAGTGCCTTAAAGAGGTTTTAACCTAAATATCTCATTGTTTTATCTTTATTATGACCAAGAAAGTTTGCCTACTCTCCAAAGTAGGTCAAAGGATCTAATGAAAAATCAAAGCCTTGTTTGTGATCACCAATGGGCAATCCATCTCTTAGGCCCATGTATTTTGTAATTGATTCTTCATTTTGAAACTCATCAAGGCATATGACTAAATTTTGCTGGTCCGAAAAAGGTATAGGAAATAATGGGGTTTTGCTTCAGTAAGGGAAAATCTAATAAAATGGAGTTATACTTCAGGATGGGAAGCTCTAATGGTGGAATGGGATCTTGATTTAGTATGAGAAGCTTCAATAGGATAATGGGATCTTGCTTTAGTAAGGGAAAGATTCAATAGAATAAATAGGTGTTATGGTCATAATGGTATTTTGGTTAAATAAATATGAGTTAGTAAGATCACCAAAATGGTTATAATGGGATGTTATGTCACTACCAGGAGTCTTGTTGCTAGTTGATTTAGAAGAATCACTCTCCAAAGTCATGAGGTCACCCTTAGGGGGTATAACTTTGAGACCATGATTTAAATTAGGTACACCAGCTGATAAAGGTTGTAGGATTCCTTACACTCATGGGATAATACCACTTATTGTATAATCAAGATGATCCATGATCTGATTATGGATTAGATATTTTAGATTTTGATTGAAATCAGAAATGCCATCAAAATATAACTAGTTTCCTTCTCTAAAAGCCTATCAATCTTATTTCAATGAAGTAGTTATTACAAATACCATAGGTTCTTTCCATTGATGTTTCTTCTATTACCAAATTAATGTGGGTTCATTTGGGTTCTTGAAAGGATTTGGCATACCAAATGTTTTAGGAGACTGTGGAAACTTTATAACATGGAAGGCATCCTTAAGACGGTATGTGGAAATTCCCATGTCTTCAATCACAACCTATTTTACAAGAGCTATGGGAAATGGATAAGCCTAAGTGGAATCCAAATCACTTGGGTTGATATAATTTGATGTAGGTGGATGTGAAACTATTTCCTTATTCTTCTTTGTAATGAATTTAGAACCTAGATAATAATTATAATTGCAAAACTCAGCATCAAGATGTTTACAATACTGATAAGGTTGTTGATCAATATGAATAGTAACCTCAATCCCATTGTGGGGAAACTTAAGGCACTAATGTAAGGTGGATGGAATTTTTTGTACTTCATGGATCTAAGGATAGCCAAAAAGTATGTTATAAGGTAGCTCAATGTCCATAATATGAAGTAATGTGTGGTGGGAAATAGACCCAACAATGATCGACAAATGAATAATATTAGAAGACTTATTCTTGATATTGTCGTAGGTCTTTATGGTAATTATCTCTGGTTGAATGTCCTTCACTGTGTAGCCTAATAACTATACCAACTTAAGAGATATAATGTATAGCCCCAAACCATTATCTATAAGAACTCACTTGATTTTATGGTTTTCAATGATTACCTTAATATAAAATGGGTTATTATTATTAGGATCTAGGGTGGACATGTCTTTCTGATCAAATGTGAGTTGTCAAAATGAAGACAAGTGTTTCACTAGTGTTTAGAATTGTTTAGGATTAATATATTTGGGAATAGTTGATTCTTGTAAAAGGCTATTCAAAATAGTTTTATGGACTTTAGATGTATGTAATAGATCCAAAATGGAAATTTGCATAGGGATTTTGATCAATTGGTCTGATAGACTATAAGTATTCTCAATGTTAGGATGTGTCAACTTTACTTTGGTTGGCACAATATTAGGCTTCAGATATGAAAGCATAATATTCACATTAGGTTTTGTGAAAGAAGAGGGCAAAGGGCCCTGAAGAGTAACTCATGAGTGATTAGTTATGACCACACAACCTAAAGGTGGTAAGGAGCCAATATAATTAGAAGATGAAGGTGAAGGGCCTTGGAGGGTGACTCATAAGCATCTAGTTATATTACTACAATTTTGAGTCGATGAGGAGCCATTGTAATTAGAAGAAAGGTATTGTTTGGAAATAGTAACCCATGTAAATAGAGTCATAATGGAATTACATGAACTCAACATAACATTACTAGAGGGAGTGGGTATTAGCCCTATAATATTGGGTCCTGTACTATGAGGATCATGAGACAATTCATGAGATTTGATGGTGATAATGGCAATGTGGTGCGTAGAAATGCATTCCAATTTTTTTTTTATAATCATAATGCATGTTATTTTAACCCAAATTATTAGTATGGGTATTATGATCTTGATAAAGATCATGTTGATTATGATTTTGATCTTGATTCTAGTTTTAATTCTACCATTAGTTCTATCCTTAGTTTTGCTGATTGTTCCTTGGTGGTGGTTGATTACGTTGAGGAAATGGATCTTAGTATATTCCTATATCCTAATTAGTGCCTTATGGGGCTAATTTGATCCCAACTTCACAACATTTAATTAGATTATCAATTAGGTACTACAATTAGATGAACTAATATGCACCGTGTCTAATAACATGATGGAAATTGTACTATTCATTCTCCTTGTACCAATCTATTTTTGGTTTATCTTAAAGAAATGGACTTAGTACTGGCCATACAATTAGGTTAGCTTCTATGATATTTTGGAATAATATCTCAATAAGCTCTCCTAATTTGTTGAAGACTCTGTATTGATTAAAGAATGTCCTCTATGGAGGCCATATTTTCAAATTGGGTGGTGGATTAGGTGGGGTTAATTATCAATTTGGGTTCGATAGAGACTGAACTATTTGTACATGTATTTTTCAATCACACCATTTCTAACCATGTTCTTGTTGAAACCCTTAGGTTTATCTTATGCAAATGTTGGATTAGAAGATTGGGTCAGATTTGAAGTTTGACCCTACACAAATATCTTGACAAGGCCCTTGGCAATAAGAGCCTTCTCAATCTGCACCCCTTTGTTGATAATTTCTTCAAATGAGTTAGCAAAAGTAAGTCATAGATTGTGTATGACCTCTAGATGTAATTTTTGTACAAATATGTCCACCAACTATTTGTTTGGAAAATTATGTTGAAATCAACCTACTAATGCTCTCCATCTCTATAGATATGTGGCAAAGCTTTCTCCATCACATTGTTTGGCTTTACACAAGTCAACAATAGTCAATTCATGCTCAAAGTTGTATGAGAAATGGTTTTCAAACTTTCTAGTCATTCCAATCCATAACTAATCCCTTAGGTAACTTAAGTAGCCCATCTAAATCTCATCCCACTAATCTTTGTGGGAATAATCAAAGTAAGTAAATGCTACTATAAGCAACCTCTCGGCATAATACAAAAAATACTTGAATGTGTTTATAAGTCTATCAGTTTCATTTGTATTTGTGAAATTTGGGCACTTTAAAAGGAGATGGAAAGGAGACTTGGAGAATAGATAAATCAAATGAATACGAGCATATCTCATCAAATTTTTACTTCTTGACTCTTTTAATCATCTCCTTTCATGTCACAACCTCTTTCATGGAGTTCCACTCTTACTGGTGTATTTATGGGTGGAACATAATTCTATTAGGGTAGAATGTGCCTATAATACTTTTATTGGGTTGCTATGTGCCCCTATTGTTTTTGTTGGGGTGGAATGTGCCCCTGTTTTTATTGTTGTTAGAGTGGAATGTGCCCTTGTTATTATTATTAGGGTGGATTGTGCCCTTGTTGTTGTTGTTGGGGTGGAATGTGCCCTTGTTATTGCATGGATTTGGTAGGGACCTTATCATACTCAACTTGGTTTTGGTTCACTCCTTGAGTCAAGTAGGTAAGCGATTGATTCCTAGGAATCTATTCCTTGAATTAACCATGTTTTGTTGATTTTGGGGAGTTATTTATCTATTCACCATTGTATGTGTTAGTTGAGACAAAATAGCCAAATTGTTTTATACAATTTATTCAATGTGCAATGAATGCTTTAGTCTTTGGTTTTGCAAAGGAATAAGAGGTTATTAATGATTGAAAAATGTGTGTTCTGTGTCTAGTGGAGCATTTTGTGGAACCTCTTGGGATTTAAGTTATTTTATTGAGACATCTTGATCTATAATTATTGTGTTCTCAATTATGTTTTGCATGGGTTCAACCACATTTCCTTGTTATTTTGAAGCATCATTGTGGATTGATGTAGCTACTAAAGAGTCTGTCAAGTTTGCAATAAGTTGGTCTACATATCATTGAATTATTTTATTAATCTTGTTAACAAGATCTTGATTAGTTAGTTTTGAATCTATAAGTATTTACTTACCCTTGTTAGAAAAATAAGGTATGTTTGATTGTGCAATGTTTACAAAAGCTTGTTCTTATTGTTGTTCTCTTTGTCTAAATATGATGTGCAGTTGTTCCATAGGAAAATCCAAGGGTAGTCTATCACCTAATTATATCAACCTTACAAGGGATTCATCTCTATTCTCTTGGGGTTGTTAGTCTAAAAAGTCTTCCTTGGATCCTAAAGTTGTGGAAATGTCCTCAAAGACCATATAATTGTCTTGACCATCATAATAATGCTCCTCCTCATAGCTAGGGCCGTAAGCAACCCCAATATGAGTGTACCTTTGAGTAATGTCTAAAAAATGTTATTTTATATGTTTGAGAAGATTTGGACAATGTTTTAAAAATGTCTAACCAAGGTACATGTTTTGATCCTTTCTAAGTAAGTATCTAGGTACCAAAGAGACTATAATAGGGAGGGTGGCATAGTACCACACACAATTAAAAGAGTGATGTTCATGAAGTTAATCAACCTTTGGCAAAGTTGAAATCATATGAATTATAAGAGGGTATGATAAATAAAAAATCTAAAGTGTAAACTAGTACACCAAAGCCAGAATTTAGAGATACATCAATACTGTAAAATCTAGTTCAACTTTGATGAGTTACTACTAGGAAACTAGAAGAAAGACCTTATAATTAGGAAGGAGACAATACGAACCAAGAAACTTAAGATGTGAAAACATGCAAGAATTCCTAACTATGAAACTAGAATCAAATGGGTAACACAACACCATCACATGGTAATAGGAATGGTGGTATACAATGTTGTTCTATAACTTAGAGTGCGAGCAATACATAATATGACCTAAGTTCACTAATGATGAAAATTGATGATGAGTCTATAAATTACCTTCAATCCAAATGGAAAATTGAACCCAAGTTCTCTCAAGTCAAGTGCAAAGGGCAAGCTCAATTAAGACATCAACCTTATGAAATAAGAAATGTGCAATTTCAATTTTGAAATATCAATTAAGGATTTAAAGATAGTTTGGGAATTGGTTTAGACTCAAATGGGTAACATAACTGTGCTAATTAAATGATATGATAAACACAATGTTTTAATATGATAAATTTGAACAAAGAAAAGATGATTTTCACTTGGACAACGTAATGCCTCCTTGTTTAAGAAATTGTGGACAATGTATTTTGTTATGATGTCTATTTACAAGCAAGTTTTGACTCCAATAAAGACCAATTAATCTAAGACCAAAAGACAAATATAACTAAGTAATCATCTTAAACCCTAAATTGACAAGGTTTACTTTGTATTGTTAAAATATGTCTATTTACGTACACTTGAAAGGAACTTTAAGTGTTCATCCAAAATAAAAGTGCATTAATTGGTAGGGTATTTTACACCCCAATTCTTCTAAGTGACAATATGGTGACATGGACCTTTGGGTGTACCCTGCATCAACAATAATTTCTGGCAAGTGGGGATTTCTAAAATTAATAATTTATGACCATCTAGATGGTCCCAAGTGTGGTTAACACAGGAGATGCAACACATCAATTGAGTTCATATTGATCAACTTATCACTATTCCTTTGCATGATGATTCCATTCATAGATTTCTTAGTGGACTCCCCTGGTTGATCATACCTAACTCAGGCTTTCATTACTAAAAGAGAGGTTAGCCGCTCAACCCCATGGCTCTAACAGTATGTGTACCTTGATTTATATATCCCATCATGGAGTGGGGTTGAAACACTGTCAGGAGATGAAGCCTTGGGTCAATGCTTCCCTATAAAACCTGTGGGAGGTAATGACATCCCCCTCACAAGCCAAATTACATGAAATAAAATCTAAGTAAAAAGGCTTTAGGGTTACTTTTTAGATCACCAAAACCATATAGGTTTTGGGGAGAGCCTAGATAATTTCCTTTTTATGCCTTTGACAAAGGTACAATTGTAATGAAAAAGGCACTTTTGATCACCTAAGTTCCCTATAGGGGATGGGGGGAGAGCATACACGCATAATTATTTTTGCTCAAATAATCTAACAATCAAGTGATAGATGAATTACATAAAACAACTTCAATAAATTTGAAATTTAAGTAAAATTTAAGTTTTAAAACACCAAATTTGAAATATGAAGTGAAGTTCTTGGCCCCTTGGCCTTAATTCGTAAAAAAATTAAAAAGCATCCATAAAACATTCAAATAAACCATCCAATTTTACTTTTAAACACCAAAGGGAAGGTTCCTAATTCTTTTTAAACACTAAATAAAATGTTAAAAAGGCTTATCTATGATCAAATAAACACTTTAACTTGTAGGTCCTAACAAAAAATCTAGATAGTCTTATTTAGATTTGAAGCCTATTTTAAAATGAGACAAGCAACTTTGGATTTATTGCTCTCAGGTCTATGTTTTTTTAAAAACATAGTGATCAACATCGGTCACTATTGACCAATGTTGGTTGTTGTAAAACTAATGTTGATCATAGAACCAACCTTTGCCAGTCAAAACTAATCAATGACGGTCACCCGAAGGCAAAAAATTTATGCTAAAAAATACTTGTTAGCTCAATCATTAGGATAAAATTTCCAAAATTAAACTTCTAGAACAAGAAAATGTTCAGACCAAAGACTTATAAATCTAATTTTGATAAAAACAAACTTGAATAAAGCTCAAAATTTGAAAATTTTAGCCATAATTTCCCTTGTAACCCAACCGATGTCGGTTGGCCTTGACCACTGCCCGTCAACCAAAATTGATATCGATCACTATGTGACATGTGTAAACATAAAAAACATCAAAAATTCAAGAAAATGAGCATAAAAATTGATGTTAAAGGAAATTTTAATCACTTTAATAGAAATCTAAGATTACCAAAGTGTCTTCTTTACTTGAATAGATGCCATGGTCCCACAGAGTGTACCAAAATATAATGTTGGATTACTAAGAGGATTAGATCAAGAATTAGTCATGAAAAAAACAATATAATGGATAAGAACTAACCATCTAGGCCAACCTACTCAATCAAATTTGTAAATGACAATACGAAGCATTTAGAATAAAACACATATGCATATTACCTTCTCAAGTGATTCCACCATCCAAAAGCAATTTCAAGCATATTTTTCCCCTTGATTTGGAATTCTTGTCTTTGTCAACAATGGATGCCAAGATCCTCCATCATCTCAAGATCATCATGCATATTCTAGGCTCATGATATGAAATCACTAATATTCCTATCAAATGAAGCTATCCTATTATGAATAAAACACAATAATCAACACAAAAAAAATCTTGTGGAGAGAATCTTGCATTATACGTTTACACAATTTAAGATTAAAAATGTTATGTGCCATTCTATTTATAGATTTTTCAAATGGGTTAGGATCAACCATGACCATTTATCTCAATATTTAGATGTCTAGCCATGAATTAATCTAATATTACATAATAAATCCACAAATATCCTCATAAATATTTGAGAGGAAGAGGCATTAATTAGGCATGGGTGCCTATAAACTTGATATTTGTTGTATTTATGGCTTATGGATTCCACCCCATTTATCATGTCATTAGGTGATGTAAATATTTTGATTCAATTTATAATAAATAAATTGTCAATTTGTTCCATAGAATTCTTATTTAAGCTCATAATTTGGTTTAACTTGCCTGAGTAAGATTAATCATCAATTCTTTGGAAATTGGTGCACAATTAATCAAAATGATTAGAAAGACATATTACTAACTTGTAATTTGACTCAGGAAGAATTAGAAGGTGATGTTAGATGCATACAGACCATGATCCCATTCAGGATTTTGTATACATAAAATAACAAAGGTGCATGATGTGTACTAACGAATTATAAGAAAAGAGTGATCTAGAGCACCAAAATGTGAAATTATCACTTTAACTCGAAATAATTTAAGAAAAGTTAGGAATAACATAAAATTCATTGCCTTATTTAGGGATTCATTGGCCTAAATTGGTACTTGTATATGATAAGCTCAAACCATTTAGCATGTTTTAGGTGATTTTGGCTTAAATTGAACATTTGAGTGCAATTCGAGTAAGATTAACAATTTCAATGCAAATAGTGTTAGGAATTAGATGTCTACACATTGATGGTGAAAATATGAATGGTAGATCCTTGAATGACTATAATATTATGTGTAAGGTTTAATTTAAGGTGAATGAATTTTGGGAAGCACCTAAAACCATTGAGACCACACAAAAGTGGTCACATACTCAGAAACACAATCTATGCCTACTATGCCTAATAACTAAGCATAAACCATCAATTGCTTAATGTAATTCATATGACCATATTATATTCCCAAGAAATATGATATCCTTCATGAGGGAGTGGAGGGTTGATAAGACCCATCAATTTGTAGAGAACAACCCAGATTGGTCATTTTTATCCTTAAATTGTCTTTGGGGGTGTCCAAAATGCATAGTAAGAACTCAAGAGCCACTTTATTTCACTCACATATGTATGGAAAATATGCATGAGGTCTCAATAACTTATTTATAGTTTAGGGGGGTCCTATACTTGAACTTAGTGGCATTGGTTAGAGGATTAATGGATTAAATTTTATGAATAATTATTAAGAACCTAAATGTCCTAAAACTCTCATAAGAGCATGATGAGGAAAATATGAATATAAATGAATTAATAAGGAGTAAATTGACCTATAAAGTAATTTATATCAACTTTAAACTCTCTTAGGCTCCTTGACACTCAATTTTTCCATACCATCACTTATACATATGGGTCAAATTTTGGGTTTTTTGAAAGTTTTGAGGTGATTTAAAGGTGACAAAGGGAATGGATGAGTGAAAGTAATGGTTTAATGTGTGTGGAGATGTATTATAACTACTTATACCCAAATATCACCTCAGTGATGCATGGAAACCCCTCTACTAATTTGTTTATCGTAGGTAGTCTTGGACATAACAGTGAGAAGCAAGTGACTGCAAAGTTGGAGATGAGAAGTGTAATTTTGAGTTATTTTGATGCCTATATGACAAAAAATATTAAAAATAAGTATTTATGAGGTGTCTCACATATTTTTAATGAATCTCCTTGAGTGTGTTCAAGTCACCACAATGACAAGTATGAGAATTGAGGCCTAGAAGGCTAGTGAGTGACTATAAGAAAGTGAACAACAAGTGGTAAAGAGGAGGTCATCAATTGAGAAGTGTATGATGAACTACACCAATAATGTTTCAAACTTATCAAGGTAGATGATATGTGTCAATTAACTCTAATATATATTTTTGGCTGGATAGTGAACTCCTCATTAAGAGAGAAGTTTCAAGAAAAATAATGAAGTGTCCTTATGCCATCTTTAAGAATATTTCATGTTTTAGATAAACACTTATCAAAGAGAACCTTATGAATTGTTTTCTAACTCACCCTCTTAAATTATAACTAGTATTAAAGACTTGACACTTGGAATTGTGACCCTTCAATGTCACTCTTTCTCTCTCCTCTCTTATGCTCTATATATTGAAGCCATTTTGGCATTGTAAAGGATCTACAATTAGTATGGAAAAGTGCTACTAGTTTGACATCTTATTTTGTATATTAATAAAGTTTTTCAAGCTAGTTTAGTCTCTAAAATTCTTTTCGAAGTATGTCAAGTAGTCTATTTGAATGACAAGTAATGATTGTTTCTCCTTGCTTCCATTCTGATCTTGTATGCAATATGTGAGTAATACTTCTTCTAATAGGTCTCATGAAGTGTAATTTTTTGTTAGGTTTTATTTAAGTGTGAAGAGAGATTAGTAGTGTCTAAGATTAGACCTCCTCCACCTTTAAAAATGCATTGCAATGTGTTTCCATGTAGAAACACTTATGCTAGAAGAACCTTGAGTCAAGATCAATTTTAGTAATCTACCTTCATAGTGAAAGTTTCAAGTATGTTTATGGAGATATATTTGGTGTATCACCTCCATTAGTGTAGGTTAATTTTATGTTTCCTTCTCCCATTTTTACCCTAATAGTGATTAATCTAATGTAATGTATGAGCCTAAACAGATAGATCAAGGGAGCTAGCCCATAATCTAAAGATTTATCTCTTGTAGTAGTTTGTATATACTTAGAGAAAGTTTCATGTTATACCAAATTTGGGAAGGTCTGATTGAATTATCAAGGGTGAAAATTTGGGTTATAACAGTTTTATCATTCTTGGTGGTACATAAAGTCCAAGAATATTATTTAAGGTGGATGTTGGTCTTGACAACAAGAGGATGTAATAGTCTACTTCCTGTAGAATCTGGAGACACCAACAATTAAATATTGGTGGTAGACTAGTGAATTATTTCATGCCTAAGGTAATCACAAGATCTGATACTAAAGGCATTCATTTTTATTTCCAAGATATTCCTTATTGTTCAGTTAAAGCATAAAGATTTGATAACACCCATCTTACCTAAGAAGACCATACCTTGATCATAGACCTATAAGAAAGTTTTTGATTGGCCCAAGCTTTAAAAATCCTAAATATATCATGGAAAGGAACCTTCCTTTTGTTTATTTCAATGGATATAATCCTATAAGACTTTCCAATTATGATGACATTCCCATATCTACCCTCAAAAGTGTCCCCTCATACATAGGTGAGACTGCCATTACCCCTATTGAACCTATTAGAAACATTTATAACTTCTACAATATGCATTACATCATTGGGGAGAACATAGTAATTAGGTTGTTATATGTCTATTTTAAAGGGAAATATATTGATTGGTATGGTACTTTGGCACCTAAATATATCACCACATGGGATGAGTTGGGTGATACTTTGAGGAGAAGATTTAAGGACAAGAGTGACAACTTATCATTGACTGAGCAACTAATGAATATAAGGAGAGAACCTCAAGAAGTCATTCGAGATTTAAACATAATATTTTAGAAGACATGGGAGATCCCAATATTTTTAAGACCTAATACACATCATGTTTTACTTTATTATCTCAAGGCCTTTGATAGTGATATTTCTATGATAGTAAGATATATGGGAGGGAACACATTGCCTAATGTATATTAAGTGGCCATTAGTGTTGAGAATTGTTTGATTCAGGATGGGAAAATTTCCCCAAGACCCACTATACCTCTATTACCTAATTTACAAACCCCTACACCAACTATTTCTCCCATTCCTACACCAAAACATAAATCTGCTACCCCTAGTCAACCAAGCAAATCCAATGAGGAAAAAACAATGAGGGATCTTGAGCATGAGATTTTAGGTCTCAAGAGGATCATACAACAACAACAAGTGATACCTTTCCAAATCCACTATCATCATAATCATTCCTATCTAAACTATCAAGGTAATAAATACCCCTTTCAAGGTCATCCTCAAGGTCAAGGACAACTAGTTCAAGTAAAGTCATATAATGGATATAATCATAAATCTCCCTCAAAATCAAGAGAATTAGTTCCTACTCAAAATAGCCTTGTTCAAGAGTATGAAGGTTAGCCTCTACGGGATCAACCTCATGATACATCTACCTATGTCATTGAGTCATTCAATCAAGCTTTCATGGAAAATTTAGGAAAAATGCCAACCATGACTCAAGATGAGGTACCTAATAGAAGAGAGAACAATGGAGAGAGTGATAAAATGGGGTCTACTTTATTCAATTGGTATAAAGATGACTCATGTCATATGAATTACCAAGGGAAGTCAAGAAAATACTCAAGTCTTATAGTTGCAAACACAAGAGCAAAGAGAAAGGCAATTGAAGAGGTTAAAGGGGATGATGATGGTCCATCAATGAGATTTCAAACATCCCAAAAGGAAGGTATGTATAATGTAGTCAAAAATGCACAAGTGGATCAAAGAGTTCATTATTCTAAGAGTTATTTCACACCTCAAAATTCTCAAGGTATAGGCAACATTATTCCTATTAGTGGACAAGCTAAGGTTAGTGGCTCCTTTAGTAACATTATATATAAGATGAATAAGGATCATGTGAATGTATAAATGTGGGATACACTTGAAATACCTCGACAAGAAAACTTGATCTAAGAGGAGCTGTCAAAACTTAGCATGGAAACCAAACAACCTAGTGGGAAAGAGATATCCTTGGCAAACACATTGAATCTTAGTGAGGGACCGTCAAACAAAATTAATAAAGCAAATAAACATCCTTCATTATATCTATCTATCATCATTTGGGATGCTTTGGTTCACAATTTTTTGTTTGATAGTAGAGAAAGTACTTGTGTCATGCCCAAGTAAGCAGTTGATAAGTTAAACTTGAACTATGAGCCTCATTCTAAGGGAGTGATACAACTGCATGGGTTAGCTGTCAAGACAATTAACATAATCAAAGGTTTTAAAATTGTTATTCATGCTTGCCCTACTTTTAATATTCCTCAAGATGTTGTGGTTGTGGATGTACCACCTCACTTTGCCCTTTATCTGTTAAGAAATTTTACTACTAAGATTGGAGGATACTTGAATTTAGATTGGTCATGGTGCTAAAGTGTCAATTGAATCTAAACCTATATCTAATTTTTAGGAGAGCCATATGTGACTTATAAATCTAACATGAATTGCAATATCAATGATGAAGAAGATTAATATAGTGATCAAGAACCTATAACACTTATTGATGGCATTGCTAACTTGTACCTTAATGAATGGGGAGTTTAGTATAGTTTTGAATAAACTAGTCTTGGTACATACATCCTCTATTAAGAATGTTATGTAACTCTTAAGGTAGATTCTGATAACTCTCTAGAACAAGTTGCATGGGGAAACTACCTTTTACACATGTATGATGATGTTAGTATCCAAATAATAACAAAGCATGATAGTCCTAGAGAGCATTCAGCTCTAATTACAAAAGAAGATAATGTTCATGAGCTTGAATCTTAAGAAGAGGTAGATGGTATGTGGTAATAATTCAATGCCATAGTGTAGGAGTTTGAAGAGGTAAGTAGGTATGCAACTCTTCAAAAGGAATAAATCCTTGATGATGAGGTTAACCATGTACCTAATGAGGATAAATAAGAGATTGGTGTATTTACTAAGAAATAAAAAATTCTAGTAGACCATGAAGTGTTTGGTGAAAAAGAAGACAACCTTGATGATTCTCAACAACAAACATATCATGATTCAAACACATTTAAAGTTGGGAAAGGTTTCATAATTTTGAATGATCAAATTGAGGAGTGTCAAGTGAAAATTATAGAGTTTAAACAATTATAAGATTCAAATAAAAATCTAGGAGGGTTAGATGGAGTGTTCATGAGATTTCCAAGTAACATACTTGCTACTAGTAGAAGCTTCAAAACTGGTAAGTCATTTGACTATCTCCATAAACAAGTTATCATTGACAAATATGCATCATATGATGAATTATTTTCATGGAGAAGTAATGATTATATAAACATTGTCTTTGAACCTTGTTGAAGTAATGATGAATTTCTCCTTCACCTCAATTGTTTTGAGGTCTTGTATATATTAGGATAGGTGTGTGTTTTCCCTAAGTTCTTAGAGAACACAAGTGTGTATTTTGGTGTCTTGTTTTGTGTGTTTGTTTCTTGTTGTGTTTGGTATGAGTTTTGGGGTTTTTCAAAGGCATATCGGTGTCAATTGTAGTATATGGGTGACTCGATTGTCTAATGGTTGGATAAGGCAAATGGTCCTTCACATAATAGGCATGCTACCCCTATAAATTGCCAAAATATTAATCAAATTTTAACCTAAGTCAAATTAGGTCAACCCCATTTGTATATTACAAATTTTCATATGGTCTTATAGGCTTGAAAATGGTCACCATGGTCCTAAATGAGGTCAAGTCTCACCTTTGAGGGTCATATAACATGTTTAGCCTTTATCACATTTGTCCACTTGTATTTATTTATTTTTATGCCACCTTTTGGTCATTTTAAGGAGTTGTAAATAAATACCATAAAAAGGAAAAATGTCAAATATTAGGATAATGTACTACATGTTAGAGGAATTTGAAACTGAAAAGTTGTAGGTTCAACGTAAGAAAGGAGAAGATCATTTGTAAAAGGTTAGTTTTAGGCAATTGCACAGATTGGGCTGACTCATTTGGCATGTGTGAATTCTTGAAAAAGGTGTATTGAGATACCCAAAGGTAAATTATAGGTTCATGTGGCTTCAACAGATCAAAAATTGTTAAAAACTAGTTTATCTCTCTTATCACTCTCTTGGACATGTCAAAAAAGGTCAATGATTTTCTTTTGGTACGAACTAGAGAAGAAGAGTTAGATTGAGTGCACTTGGGCGATGTTTGAAATCATTATGAGCTTCCATTTACTGGTCATGGTTTCAATAGTGGTGGTATTTATTGTATTAATAATAATTAATATTGTTAGTGTCTCTAAACTGCTTATGCAATCCCAATGGCTTAGTTTTTCTCATCTAATTGTAATTTGGTGATTGGTCTATGTGAACCTAGTGGTGTATGCATAATTATAGAGCATATAAATCTATATGATTTTGGATTAAACCTATTTTGGCATGTGTGACCATGGAATATAATAATAATCACTCTCTTGTGCTAGGAGCAAACACTAGTGAAAGCTGAGAACAATGATTTGGTAGATGCAGAGTTCATTCTCCTATGAGTAAATTCAGATAAAAGGTAATAAACTTTTTTTAAACATATAAAATCATGATGATCATATAATTATAATTAAATGGACTAATGGAAATGAAATCTCAAAGGATTTGAAACCAAGTGAAGTTGAAGATTGAACTCACATGCCTAGTGTACAGTCACCTACAAGACTATGTAGGAGTGATTAGATAGGGATGTTGATGAGTTTGGAACTTCAAAACACTCATATGATCTTAAAAACCATAAAAAAATTATAAAACCCTTTTGAGGCTCAATGTTAGTATGAGAATGGCCTTAAAGCATAGTCAAATCCTTAAAGCAATATCAACTGTTCAAAAGGAACATCTACATCTAGTTGGAAATAGGCTTTGAAAAGTCATATTGATGGAGCATGGAGTTTCAAGGTTCTAAGAGGATCATCAAGGTAATAATAGTAGGACTGAGACATTAAAAAATATTGGAGATTGGTTGTGAGATTCAATTCAATACCTACAGTCAATCAAGTTGAAGAAAGTTGCAAAATGGGTGTTTACCTTAACTTCTCCAAAAAGAGATTTTGATCCACATACAATGTTATCTATTGATGAAAGTATATGAGGTATAGGTAGTCCCAATGGATTCATTATTGTAATCTACACCTAGAGGTAACATATTGACACAAGATAATATGATTAGGTCAAGAGAGAATGATGGTAAAATGGGTTTCAACTCAATCAAAATCCTGATTGAAATACTTAGTGAACTATCTATCTAGGTGTGAGATATCCATAGTAACCTTATAGGAAACCAAAAGTGTAAAATAAAATTCTAAAACTTGTATCACCACCTAAAATAACCTTTTGACTTCCCTAATAAGCACCTATAGTCTGACTCAGGAGATAGACTAACCTATGATAATGAAGGATACATGCTTGATTGGTAGTAAGAGGTGTAGATGGAGATAATATAAATCACTATCATAGTGATAATATCACATTTACATGTGACTCTTAGAGGTAAAGATGAACATAAATAGTCACAGCTAAAGGTTCTTAAGCCCTATCAAGACCCTACACGCATTCACATGCCTAGAAGCTAGTCTGGATAATTTAAAGTGTTGAAGGCTCTATAAGCATGGTAAAGCTTTAAAAATTAGTAAAAAGTGGTATAATTAGTTTTATTAAACCTCAATGGTCTCATTTGGGTTATACTAATAGGGGAAGTGTTCACTTTTGTGTCTCAGACTTGAGGCACTCCACAAGCAAGATAATCTGTAGACCTAGTACATTGATGGTGAAAAGATGAATGAAAGAGCCTTGAATGAATTTAGGATGATGTGTAAGGTTTAATTAAAGGTTAACGAGTTTTTATAATCACATAAAACCACTAGAAACACTTAGAAGTGGTCACATACTAAAAACATAGGTTATGCCTACTAAGCCTAAGAGCTACGCATAAACCATCAGGTGCCTAATGTCATTCATATGACCATATGAACTTCAAAATAATTATAAGAGCCTTCATGGGAGAGTGGAGGGTTAATAAGACCCATTAGTTTGTAGATAATAACCTAGACTGGCCATTTTTGGCCTCAATTTGTCTCAGGGGTATCCAAAATGCATAGTAAGGACTCGAGAGCCAATTTATTTCAATCATATTTATATGTACAATATGCATGGGTTCTCAATAGATTTGGGATAATTGAGGGGGGTAATATAATTGAACTTAGTGGCATTGGTTTGAGGGTTAAAGGTTTAACCTTTATGTATCGGTATTAAGAACCTAAACATCCTAAAACCTCCTAAAACCCTCAAAAGAACATGATGAAGAAAAGATGAATATAAATGCATTTAGAAGGAGTAAATTGACCTAGAAAACAATTTGGATTGACTTGAGACTCTCTTAGGATCCTTGACACTCAATTTTTTTGTACCATCACTTGTATGAATGGGTCAAATTTTGGGGTTTCTACAAAATTTGAGGTGATTTTAAGGTGTAGAAGGGAATAGATGAGTGAAATTCATGGTGGAAGGTGTGTGGATATGTGTTATAAATATTAATACCACATTATCACCTTAGTGATGAATGGAAAACCCCATACTAATATGGTTGTTGTAGATTATCTTGGACAAAACAATGAGAAGCAAGGTGACTAAAAAATTAGAGATGAGAAGTGTAATTTTGAGTTATATTGAGGCTTATATGATAGAACATAGGAAAAATAAGTCTTGATGAGGTGTATCATATCTCCACAATGAATCTCCTTGAGTGTGTGCAAGTCACCATAGTGATAAGTGTAATAATTGAGGCCTAGAAGGCTAGTGAGTGACTGCAAGAAAGTGAACAACAAGTGGCAAAGAGGAGGTCATCATTTAAGGGGTGTATGATGACCTACACCAATCATGTTTTCACCTTATAAAGTAAAATGATATGTGTAAATGACATTTAATATAGTTCTAGATAGATATTGAACTCCTCATCAAGAGAGCTATTTCAAGAAGGACAATGAAGTGTCCCTATGCCAAATTCAAGAAGATGCCATGTTTCAGATAGACACTTATCCAAGATAACCTTATCACCCTTTTTATAACTCCTCTTAAATTTTAATTGGTATTAAATACTTTACACTTGGCATTGTGAACCTTCAATGTCACTCTTTCTCTCTCCTCTATTGTGCTCTATATATTGAAGCCATTTTAGCATTGTAAAGGATCTATAATTGGTATGGTGAGGCCCTGCTAGTTTGAAATATTATTTTTCCTTTGAATAAAATTTTCTCAAGCTAGTTTAGTATCTAAAATTCTTACCTAAGTATGTCAAGTAGTCTATTTGAATGACAAGTGATGATTTTTTCTCCTTGCTTCCATTCTACTCTTGTATGCATTATGTGAATAATACTTCTTCTAATAGGTCTCATGAAGTGTAACTATTTTTTAGGTGTTCTTAAAGTGTGAAGAGAGATTAGTAGTGTATAATATTAAACCTCTTATTTACCCACCTTTGGAAATACATAGGAATCTTCCTCCATGTAGAAATAATTATGGTAAAAGAACCTTGATTCTAGATTAGTTTTAGTAATCTGCCTTCATAGTGCAGCTTTCAAGTATGTTTACAGAGATATCTTTGGTGTATCACCTTCATTAGTGTAGGTTACTTTTATGTTTCCTTATTCCATTTTTACCCCCAATAGTGACTATTATAGTGTAGTGTGTGATCCTAAAGAAATATATCAAGGGAGCTAGCCCATAATCTAAAGATCTATCTCTTGTAGAAATCTGCATATACTTAGAGATAGTTCCATGTTATCCCAAATTTTAGAAAGTCTTATTAAATTCTCAAGGGTGAAAATTTGAGATATAACAGGCACCATTTTTTTTCCTATCACTATGGAGCCTATCACCCATAATACACTTTGCCATGCACTTGATCTTGAGATATCATATAATCTACTCCTTGGGTGACCCTGGGTCCATGAAGTCAAATCCATTCCATCCACTTTGTATTATTGCATAAATTTCCCCCATTATGGAATGTAGGTTACTATTCCTAGTGATTTGAAGACATACCAATATTGTAAACATTCAAAAATTGAATACAAAAACTATAATTATTGTCCTAAATCAAAACATATACCTAAAAAAGACAAGAATGTATTACTTGAATATCTGAAGTCCAATTACATTAATTTATATACCTTAGCCCCCACATCTCATTCCATACCTCCTCAAATTTCTTCTCATTTTACCATTGAAAATGAGGGCATTAGTGCATATAACATCCATGATGCTTTCCATATTGATAACTACCCAAGTCTCCTAAATACCATGGTAGAACCAACACTACCAAATCCCTTAGTAGGCCCAATATGGAGTGGATTTTTTTTTTTGATTCTTGTCTCAAGGGACCCATCACTTTAGCTAAATACAGTTTTCTACATCAAGATCAAATGTGTAATTTAGAAGATTCCTAGTTATATAACGATGATTTTTCCTCATGCTTTTAAAAAATTAAGTATCCCATTCCTAACAAAATCATGAGTCATAAAAATTACAAATGGAAAGGTTTGGGGCCAAAGTAGTAAGGTATTATTGAAATCATTTTTATAACCAAACATAATGAGCTCAAGGCATTGTATACACATTACTTGGGGTGATCCCTCCAATCTCTAGAGTGACACAACTTTTATCGCTAATGAAGATGATCCTAACAATGATGAAGAGTCAAATTTAAGGAGAGCCAATATGAACCTCTTTATTAACACTTATAACAATACCATTATATCATTTATGACCAGTTCCCCTAGTACGCTTTATTGGTTCTGAGTTTTACACCCCCTAATTTGGATTTTCATACTTTGAAAGAAATGGAAAATAGTAATGTGAAACCCACTAGAGTGTCATTGTAGCTAGGGGAGGGTTTGACATCGAGAATGGACCAGACTAGAGAAAATGACTGAGGGGCACCTAAAAAGGGTATGGTTAGTTCCCTACTACTTTTTCCTTTGTCTAAAACAAGGTGAGAGGACCTATGGGGTAGTTAGCTCACATGGAGAAATTATGCAATTCAACCTCCATGGGGGTTATTGGCGCAAAGGAACACAAATTTGACTATGACACAACCAAACTTGCTCACTCCACCTAGGAAGGGTTGTCACATAGAATAGGCAAATGTTCTAAGCTAGGCAAAAGTTACTAAAGATAGATATGAATATGTGAATATAACTTTCATCCAAAAATAATTTTCACAATACATGGGCTAAATAAGAGATTGCAATACTGGGATTTAAATCACAAAGAGAAAACACATGCTAAATACACAATGTTTATACATTTTTAGGCAAATAACACTTTAGATATGTAAAGGGCATGTTATATGCAGGGCAGGACAGGGAAAAACCAAGATAATATAAAATATGGATAAGGGTGTGGATGATTAAAAAATTAGTATAGAAACATTAACACCCATGTTATCTTCACTTAACAAATGCTTTTCATTTCAAAAAATATAAGATGAAATCATGCATAAATGATCCTTGATAATTTACCTATAGCTTTGTAAATAACTATTCAAAAGCTCCTCCCAGTTGAATTCATAAACCCAGGACTACCCTTAAGAAGGCTATTAGTTCCCTATTTTTGCATATCAAAATGAAAAGGATTTTATATTCTAGATTAAAACCCTAAATTACTACCATGAAGAGGCATGGATCAGATAACCAATCCACTATGCATGTAAAATAGAGCATTGTATTTCAACAATAGGAAGAAACAACGAACCTTGAGTGGATTTCATATATTAATTGAATAAAAGTTGATTACAATGTATCTTGAAAATTACATATCAAAACACCATGAAAAATATTTCTATAACAAGGGATATATTTTTAATGCTCTCAAAGCTTGCCAATGATTTTACAAAAGGAATCAATTGGCCTCAGAAAATTACATGGGGAGAACTCTCCTAAGCTATAGCTATGTACCCAAAATGAACCGACCTCTATAGAGGGATAAAACCCATTTACTTATATAAAAATAACCATATGTGGCATCTCAAAAAAATGTGATCCAATTATAAAAATCATTCATGGCCCTAGAGCTCACCAGTTATAACAAGAATGATTCTTGTGACTATGCACATAATCTGATGAATGTGACAGATTTGATAGTTCACCCAGGTGGGATTCCTTCTATCAACCACATGGAATGCAAACTAGTAAAGGAAAAAACAAACCTTTGTCTATTTACATAAACAACGCAAAATGTTTCCCTTATTTTACAAACAACTTTATAAAGAATATTCTAAAGGAGAATGCACCTTTAACAAACATTGTACAATGAATAAAATAATGGTAGAGAAAGAGAAAGAGAAAGGAGAAGAAAAATAAAGAATTTTTATGCTAGCTAGGAAGAAATAGAAATGGATTGGTCATGTTACAGAATCAACATTGATGATCGAGGCTTGTGCCAACTTATTCTTGTATGTAACAAACTTTGCAATCATATTGGCAAGGATTTTCCTATTTAGGCTGACTTGATACTTGAATTTGGCATTATATTCCTCTAGCTAGTTGGTGGTTATCTAGAGCACTCCCTACTTCTTATGTACCAATGCCTTTAACTGGTTGCATGAATTTTCAAGTAATACAAAGTCCCTTATTTTTTAGCTATTGAAGGCTCCATAGAGTGCATCGATGAGGTTATTCAAGGCATCCTCAAACAATTATTTTGTCAAGTCCATCGTGCCATCAAGCTTCACCATTACTCTCAGAGTGGCCTTAATTTCTATGCTCATAGTCTTAAGAGATTGCTCTTCTCCTTTTATATCAAGAACACCATCTTGCAGAATTGCTAGCCTGTGCTTTATGGCTAACTGTCATTATCTAGGCATTTTAGGATCATTCAAAGAGATAATATTTTTTGTGACTGAAGCATCATTGCCCATATTACATATCTCATCTGCTTTGGGCCTAAGTGCCTCCCAAATCTTGATATTAAAATCATAGATAAATTCTAGGAACTACACTCTATTCATCTATCTATCTCATTATCAAGCCATTCCATGGCTATATGGATGACTTACTTGGCTTAGGCTGTCAAGTCATGTTACCAATATTTTGTTTCCCATCCTTTGGTATTCAAATCCTTGTCGAGGTTGAAGTCAAGTGTATCCAAAAAAGGAATGGGTGTGCTCGGGGCCCTGCTAGTAGTTGGAGTCACTTCCTTAGGCTCATTCAATAACTTTTACAAGTACTAGATCATTGCCTAGTTTTATGTTTTTAGCTCATCCATTGATGCTTTATCTCTATCCATTTGATAAGCCACCATGCTCATTATAACTTGTGAGCTATGCTTTATCTCATTCCTTGATGACTCCCTTAAATCATATCTATATATTTCATAGATTTCAATAAGATCATCCTTATTTTTAGCACCTTGTGGGGGGATAACTAGCTCCTATGTTCTCTCCCTAGTACTAGTGAATGTGGTCTATTATAATGCTTTAGCTTTCTTGGGGGGTTTTACCCTATATGACTGGGAAATGTTCATCACATCTATATCTCAAAATTTAATTTCAACATCTTGTTTCTCCTTGATATATTCTTCAACCCATAAGAGGGGCCTAGTCTAAAAACCCATTGGATTCATGGACCTTAAAACTAGCTTGGATGCACTGAATGGTAGTGTGATTAAAACATTAACCAGAGGGAACATGATAGGAATTATGTGTGAGCCTATTATTATCTTCTCTATATCTTCATCACTCTCTAACTCAACCTCTTTCTTTCTAGCTTCTTTCTCTCCTCCTTTTCATGCTTCAATCTATTCCAAAACTTCAATATCTAACCTAATTTGTTATTGGGAGCCCATGAGCAATCCATCAATGTAGCTCTCTTATCCTACATGTGGAAGAGGTGGTCTCACAACCAACTTGATTTGTTCAATTGGTTGGGAGAGCTGGGAAGAGGTTATGGTGTCTTCCTTGTCACCCTTAGGTAGCTCATCACTAATCATGACTTCAAAATTCTTATACCCAGTAGGATCATGGACCTTTATTTGGGGAAGGAGCCATTGGGATACTTCAATAGAAGTATTACCTATTAAAGGTCCCTCCTTTGTAACTTTATCTCCTTGGTCTGCCTCTTTATTTATCCCTGAAGGCATAGGGGTACCCATTTTTAAGCTTGATCCCTTATCTCCTTTAGATGTAGCCTCTCCTTGTATTGAATTTGTCTGTACTAGAGAGGGATGGTCCTATGGGGCTATCTCCATAGCCACTATAACATTCAATTGTTGCTTTCCTAGAGCCTCCACCTTTTCACTGCTAATAGGGGCTTGATCTTCCTACCCCAACTCTTTTTCAAGTCTCTCCTTAGACTCTTACACACTCCTCATTTCACTTTTCATGTCTTATCTCTGTGGCCAAGTGAGAAAATTTTAGACAAATGCTTCTGTGTTTGGGAAGATAGTTTCATTTTTAGGTGGAGCCTTAGTCTGCATAACCACCTCGATACCAACTTGTGTCACATATTCAAAGGACAAGGGGTCATTTGAGGCTAGTATGTCTGTCTCATCACCCTTGACTTCCCCTCCTAAGGGTGCTTATGACTGAAACAATCCTATTGCTAGAGCCTTGATAGGAGTATGTGGCCTTTCCATTAGAGTTCTTTAGCTGGTTCTCATTGTGGGAGGAGTGAATGCCTTGGGTTGCTTCATCATCTATGTGATTGGCCTATTTTCCTCTGAGTCTTCTTCATCACTCATATCCCTCAACCTCTAGGCATATGAGGATTTTTCCCCTTGTGGTTCTATGGCATCATGTTGAGAGGGTTAATTTACATGAATAACCTCCTTGTTCTTGGGGGTTGTAGCTAGAGGTAGCAATATCTTCTTTGCCCTTTTAGTCGTTAGGTACTCTACTTGTTCCTCCCCTCCCCTTTTCATTATATAAATTACTGGGGAAGGAATGGGTGCTAGTGATTGCTTGGGCTGAATGGATGATAAAATGGCTAGTTCAATTAATGTGGTAGGAGTTGCTTCAATAGTGATTGAGATGGGAGTAACACTAGCAAGTTGCACCTCCCTAATGGCAATCCAAGTCTATTTTTTAGCAAGATTGGTTAATTTTGTAAATGATAGTCCAGACTTGGATTGTGTTGCTATAAACTCATTGATATTAACCAACTTGGTGAAACTGGTATCTTTGGCTATACCCGTCCTTTTACCCTTGGCTACTACTTGAGGGCCTACTAAATGGCTGGTGTAAGTGGGAAGGATGAATTTGAGCTCATTGACATTTCTTAGCTCCTTGAGAGTAGGGGTATCACATACACCAAGGCCCACTCCCTGAGCCTTCAACCATCCAAACATCCTTTTCATCATTGGGAAAACCCTCTAGGCAATTGAGTCATTTACTAAGACTGTAAAGTCCACTTTTGATAAGGGTTATGCCTCTATATTTTTCTTAGTATATGTTGATGACATTTTAGCCTTATCATTAGCCATATCCTCAAGGATGGGGATAATGCCATATGTAATAATTTCTTGCATAGTGAGCCTTAGGTAATCAATTTTCCTCACCTGCTCCTCAGTTATGCACTCAAACTAGATATCTTCATAATGCACTTGGTGTAGGATTAGACATGTAGCTATATTTACTAGAAAGATAATGTCATAATTAGGTTAAGGTGGTATGTTATCCATCTGGTACCACCCCATTTCTTATTCTAATCTCTTTACTTTGACCAAAGAAGGACATGTATAATATCCTATCTTCATGAGGAACTTGAAGGGATTGTTAATATTTTTTGCATCGATCATCTCATGAGGTGGCACCATTTGTCTACATAGCTCCATGAGTGCTACTTTATCATAAATATACCTAGGTAGCTTGTGAGGTGCCCCTATAAATTTTCTTACCTAGATATACGTAAAGGTGTGGAATTGAATATATGCTACACCAAATTTGTCAAGTTTTTCCCTAGCCATCTTGGTCATCCTATTCAGGCTTCATAGAGGGAAGAAGACACTCATTATCACATTAAATAAGTAATTATAGACCTTACCCCAATTTTTTTGAATCCTTCTAAGGTCATCTTAGGATATAATTCATATATTTTTAGCCCTGAAGGATTTTTTATAAGACCTAAAAAATATTTGTTGTGTATCAGGATATACATAAGATAGGAGGACATGTAAAAGGTACCTTCAAATAATTCTTTGGAAAAGATAGATATGCACAACATCATCATTTGGCTATGTAAGTTGTTGCTTAGAATGGAAGCCTAGTCTAACTATTTCTTCTCTTCCAATACATAGATAAAGATGGAAAACATCCATAGCTCAAACTTCTTTGTCATGGGTACCCCATAAATTCTAGTGGTCATGGCTATGACATATTGTTGTAGCTCCTTGAATTCTATTATCTTAAGATTTTTGGTCATCCTTGAGACCTTGGTTCTCTTCTTAGTGGGCTAGTAAGTGTTCAAAATATCCCAAAATATCTTATCATGTTGGTCATCATAACGTTAGTTCTCTTTCATGGTTAAAAAAATATTGTCAAGCTATGACAGTATCTCAAGCATGGTGCTAAGAGTTTTAGGGGTAAATGAGTAGATAATTATTTGACTCCCATTAAGTACAGTCCTAGTGTCTTCATGGTATACTTTTGCACATGCAATGACTAACTCTAGGTATGGGGATACTAGTGGAAAGGCTATTTTAGGAGTCATATATCTCATACCTAAATTAAAAACCACCTTCGAGGGGTTGGGTCTTTGTAAAACACTTAATAAGGTAGTAAAATACAACCCCTGGACATCAGTGTCCCTAATTTCATCAAGAATTGAGGTAATGTTAATCTTCATCAAGATAGATGGCAAAGCCATTTCTTTGTAATCTTAGTATAACCTTTATTTAGATTGAAACACACCCTTCTTGATGGATAACCCCCAAACACTCTAAAATTCCTCTAAATAAGCACTAGACAAGAAATCCAGGGGACACTTACTTATAATCATGCTAACTATCACACACTTGGAGGAAGAAAATATCTAAAAAATTGACTATAATTACTATTGTCACCATGTACCACTTTGGTTCTCAAATTGCCTAAAAATATGAGTATAAGCTCCAATTGTAAAAAGTGGATTCGAATGAAGAAAAATGCTTAAGTTATAATCATCCCCTTTTGAAATTAGGGTTAGTATTAAATCCTTGGTGCAGAATGACTAATCCTAAACTAACACATTAACTTCCTCAAGCTTCATTTAAAATAAAAATGGAGGGAAACTTGATGGTGCTTCCCTTTTTAGCTAAATAACTCATCTTGTGACACGTGGATTCATACAAGCAAAAGGGCCTTCGAGAATAGTTTCACCTCCTCACCCTTCATGTTATTTAATGTAGAGATGGACTATACATTGAATTCTTCTTTGGGATGCACAACTTGACATGTGTCAAAGATCCAAGCATTTAAAAATGTTGGGGACATTTGTAATTCCTCACCTCGTTTAGATGAGGCATACTTCAAAAAGGGCCCAAAAATTGAAACCCTCGAGTGAATGCCATGTCGCATGATTTGAGTAGTCTAGCCCTCAAATTATTTGTACCTTTCCCACCCAAAGGCAAGTGAGACATCTTTTGAAAAAAGGACCAAAACCAAAATAATTTTAGGATGCTACCACATATCAATTTGAGATGCTTATTCAGGCTTTTGACCATCCTTTTACCTTTTTCATCATTAACCAACCTGAGGAAGAGTGTAATACTCTTTCATTCCCTGAAAAGGATTCATTACTTTATAAGAGCATTTAAATTGAAGGAAATTTTTAGGAGATGCTCATGTGTCTATCATTTAGTTTAAAAAATAATCTTTCCCTTTGGCAACTAAGATATTATAAGGGTGCAAAATGGATGTATGGCCTGGGGGTCTAGACTTCTTACTGCCTGAGTTTAAATTAGAGCTTGCACCCTTTTCATATGATCTAGAATGTAATTTTACCTTAAAATACAAAATTTAAACATATTAGGGAATGAAATTTTAATGTTACCATAAATCAACACAGGGAGTTCAATTATACTTTCATAGGTCTCACTAATTTAGAAAAGGGGTTGTTAGAACAAAGGGTGAGACCTCAACATAGAACACTATATGCACATTTAAGCTAAATTACAATAGTTTTACTGATAGGGTCCCAATTTCTCAAGTGTAATTTTGGGCACTAACATTAGGCTATTACTTGGGGATGAATACCCCCATTAGCTAAACAAAGAACACCAGACCAATCAGCTATCTAGTGGGTCACAGAGTCAAAGGATTTCAACATAGAGTTACAATAGGGCAACCCAGGATGACCAATAAATAAAAAGGGATGTCAAAAAAATATACAAACATGAACAATAGTTGGACCACAAAGACAAGAAAGGAGAACAAATTATGTACATACTTACAAAGATAATCATGGACTCAATCTAGGAAATGCTTGAGGTGTCTGCCATTAACTAGTAATTCTAGAATTTCTCCATCAATATCTCTAAGATAAAATGCATGGTTCCCTATTTGATAATCAATAGTGTAAGGGCCTATCCATAAGGAATCAAACTTATCATGCTTTCCTTTTTCCTCATGCCTGAGATCCCATAATAGAACTAGATCACTGACTTAAAAGGTTCTTGGGGTGACTTTCTTATCACATATCCTTTTGAGGTGCTCCTTAAAATTTACATGCCTTTCATGAGCTTGTCATCAAGACTCATCAATATTAATGATTTGATCAATCCTATCTCTATAAAGGTTCATTTCCTCCTCATTATCAACTATTTGTTGTATGAATTGGTAGGTTGATAATTGTACATTCAAGGGTAAGATAGCTTGAGTTACATAAACAAGCTCAAAAGAGCTCTTTCTAGTAGATGTCTTTAAATTCAACCTATCTACCCAAATGATAAAGTTTAACTTCTCACCCCATTTTATTTTATTTGCATCTAAAGTCCTTTGATGATTTTTAATAGATTCTTATTACTAGACTTTGCTTGACCATTTCCTTGTGGGTTATGATTGGAAGTATATGCTAAATCAATCCCATATTCCTCACATAATGCACTTAGTTGTTTGTCTCTAAAGCACATAGCATTGTCACATAAAAATTTGACTGATACTCCAAATTAACAAATTACGTTATTCAATAGGAAATAAATGACCACTTGGTGAGTCAATCTTTTAGTATGGATTACTTCGACCCATTTTATAAAGTAATTGGTAGCCACTAAAATCCATTTATGACCAACACTTGAGGCATCTAATATTTAACCTATGAAATCCATCCCCCCTTGCCTAAAAGGTCCCTCAATAGAGATTGGCTGAAGGGGAATTGATCAAGATGACTTCATTCTTCTAGAAAATCACTGATATTCCTCACATCTTATTAACATGGCATTAACATCCTTGAATAAGGTGGGCCACCTATACCCAACCCTCAGAATATTATGTCTAATGACTTAAGGAGGGAAATTACCACCACATACACCATTATGGAATTCTAAAATTACTGAAGAAATATTATTTTCCACCAAACATCTCAAGAGGACACCATCCAGGTTTCTCCATGCTAAATCATCTTTCAACAAAATATATTTTTGAGATACTAACTTCAGTGTCCTTTGATTTTTGTCTAAATGGGATGGGTGATTTAGATTCTTTAGATAATAGACTAGATCTTTATACCATGGAGATTGGCTGTATTTAGACTTGGGGTTATCAACCACCCTTTCTACATTATTCACTTCCATTGCATGTAGATTTTCTTCACTCATCAGATTAGCCAAACCCATACCTCTAACTTAGTAGTCTATATCTCTAGGTCATATTCTTGAATCTTATTGACCCATTGACATCTTTTTTTAGTAGCTTCATTTTGGGTCAATATGTCCTTCACCAAGGTATGAGGAACATAAGCCACAATCTTTAAAATCAAAATGTATGGTTTGAAGTGCATGACAACCTTCAAAAGGGTGAAGGCTTGTTTTTGATTATGGTATATCTTAGCTTAGATCCTTGTAGTGCCTTGCTAAAAAAAGGTAATTGGCTGCTCATGGCCTTCATCATTCTTTTATAGTAATACTGTGGCAATAGTATGCTTGGAGGCAAATGAAAAGATTTGGATATCTTTCCTATAATTTAGTGTTGAGTTGTGGAGCTAAAAGCTTCACTAGATGAGCAGATGCTAAAGTTGCTGGATTTACACAGTCGCCAATGATGGCAAGGAGTCGACCAGTAGCTACCGGCATCGGTTATAGATCAGCCGATGTCAGTCATGTGCAGATAGGTAGGGACCGATGTTGGTTACCTGTGCATCCAGAAAGTCTATTTTCATGGATGAAACAGATTATTTGCATGATTAGATTAACTGTTAGTTATAAGTCCACGTCTCTATCTTTAGTAGGACTATTTTGAGCCTTTGATTAGGAGGTGTATATAATGGTTGTTAATGCATAGCTCATGATCCCTAATCTTATATAATAGGGATAGATCTTCATAGCTTGTGTGAATGAGAATAGTACAAGACATTTATTGTATGTGTGTATCAATCTAGGTTGTTAGAATTGATTATAATTGATAGAGAAAAATCTTGAGGGAAAGAGATCTGTATATCTGAGAGGTGTGAGAAGAAAGTGTGATTTTCTTCATTGTATTTCCTTCTGGAAGAGTTTAATACAAGTTTTCAGGGTGGTTTCTTGTATCTCTTATTCTTTGTTGTTTCTAATTCTAGTTACTTATTATTCTGGTTTAATTCTGTGTTTAGTTGCTTACATAAAAGTAATCAAGTTTGTTGGTTGATCCCCAACAAGTGGTATTAGAGCTCAGGTTGACTAACAGGTGTTTTAGATCTGGTTAGTGTTTGTTGATTATAGGTCACTCACAGGGGTTTCTGTTTGAGTGAGAGAAGCAATGGAAAAAGAAAGTAAACTAAGAATGGAGAAGTTTAATGGCAAGAATTACCAATTATGGAGAATGCAGATAGAAGATTATCTATATCAGAAAGATCTATACTTACCATTAGGTGGGGTTTCAAAGAAGCCCATAGACATGGAAGATGAAGAATGGGAAGTTATTGATAGAAAGGCTCTTGGATCTATAATATTGAGTCTGGAATCTACTGTGATATCTAATTTGTCACATGCAAAGTCAACGATAGAGTTAATGACTACTTTAGTAAATTTATATGAAAAACCCTCAGCTTTAAATAAGGTATATCTTATGAAGCAATTATTTAATTTGCAAATGCAGGAAGGTGGATTTGTATCTAATCATCTAAATGATTTCCATGGAATTGTAAATCAATTAAATTCAATCAAAATAGTTTTTGATGATGAAATTAAAGCTCTATTAATCTTATGCTCTTTACTTGAAAGCTGGCATAGCTTGGTAATGGTAGTTAGTAATACTGCATCTACTTCAAATATTTTAAAAGTAGATGATGTTGTTAGTGTAATCTTGAATGAATAAATTTGCAAGAAAAGTACAAAGGAAACATCAGGGAATGCTTTAAGTTTTAAAAGCAGGGGAAGGCAAAAAGAGAAGGGCAAGCATAGGAGATCAAGGTCTAAGTCAAAGATGAGAGGTAGATCCAAATCTAGAAATGGCAGGAAGATAACCTGTTGGAATTGTGGAAAGATAGGGCATGTAAGCAAAGATTGCTAGTCAAAACCTAAAGAAGACAGTCAGCATGAAGGTAAAGAAGAAGCAAAAGTTGCAGGTATTGTTGCACAAGATGCTCTTATATTTTATTTTCATAATAATATAGAATCTTGGGTTTTAGATTCTGGTGCCTCTTTTCATGCTACCCCAAATAGAGAATATTTCAGTGACTATGTCCATGGAGATTTTGGAATAGTTTATTTAGGGGATGATGAGCCTTGTAAAATTGTTGGCAAAGGAAAAGTGTAGATAAAAATGTAGAATGGCAACACATGGGTGTTGAGAGATGTCATGCATGTTCGCATCCTGAAGAGGAATCTAATTTCTACAAGAAAGTTGGGGGATGAGGGTTGCACAGTAACTCTCACAGCTGAATCTTGGAAGGTTTCCAAGGGTGCACTTGTATTGGCCAGAGGTAAGAGAGTAGGTACTCTCTATTTATGTAATTGTATTACTAATAATTCTCCTTTTGTATTATCTACTTTAGATGTAGATGCAAAGTTGTGGCACCAAAGGCTTGGCCACATGAGTGAGAAGGGAATGTCTATTCTTAAGTCAAAAGGTAAGCTTTTAGATTTGAAAAGCATAGATCTAGATTTCTGTGAGCACTGTATTTTTTGAAAATAGAAGAGAGTGAGTTTTCTCAAGACTGGGTCAATAAAGAAGAAACACAAGTTGGATCTTGTTCACACAGACGTGTGGGGACCAGCTCAGGTTGCTTCTATTGGAGGATCACAGTATTATGTTTCCTTCATTGATGATGCTACAAGAAAGGTATGGGTTTATTGCATAAGGAAGAAATATGATGTTTTTGACACTTTTAAGATGTGGAAAGCTATAGTTGAGAATGAAACAAGAAGGAGATTGAAGTGCCTTAAAACTGACAATGGTGGTGAGTTTTGCAGCTATAAGTTCAACTAGTATTGTTATATGAATGGAATACATAGGCAAAGGATGGTTCCAAGGACACCTCAGCAAAATGGAGTTGCCGAAAGGATGAACAGAACAATATTGGAGCGTGCACAATGTATGAGGTTGCATGCTGGTTTGCCCTTACAGTTTTGGATAGAAGCTGTAGATACTATAGTTTACCTGATTAACAGAGAACCCTCTACAACTCTAAATGGTGGAATTTTAGAAGAGGCATGGATAGGTAAAAAGGTAGATCTTTCATTTCTTAGAGTTTTTGGTTTTGAAGATTTTGTGCACATTGATAAGGAAAATAGAAAGAAGCTGGATGCTAAGTCTATGAGGTGCACATTTATTGGTTATGGCTCTGGAGATTTTGGATTCTGGTTTTGGAATCTAGGAACTAACAAAATAATTAGGAGCCATGATGTTGTTTTCAATGAAAAAGTGTTGTATAGTGATCAGCTCAAGAAGCTAAAGAATTCTAAGCAGGGCCATGGAGATTTGGATGAGGTGATGATCCAAAATGAGCTCACAAGAAAGAATAATCATAGATAGGAAAACACAGAGACCAACATTGATCAGGCAAGAACTGATGTCAGTAATACAAGAACTAATGTTGGTCAGACAGTGATCGATATTGGTCAGGTAGGAACTGATGTCGATCATGTGGAACTGACGTCGGTCAGTTACAGGCCTGGAAATGACCGAGATTGGTCACTGTCAGAGAATTTGGGTAGACAGTAAGCAGAAAATGAGTCTCAGATGCCCATCAGGAGGTCAGTAAGGGTAAGCAAACCTCCAATTTGATATTCCCCTTCATTATTCTATTTATTACTCATTGATGGTGGAAAACCAGAGAGTTTTGATGAAGCAATATAGGTGGAATCCAAGAATCAGTGGGAGCTGGGCATGAATGAGGAAATTGATTCCTTGAAAGAGAACCAAACATGGGATTTGGTTGAGTTGCCAATGGGAAAGAGAACACTAAAAAATAGATGGATCTACAGATTGAAGGAAGGAGAGAATGGACAGATGAGATATAATGCCAGGTTGGTAGTGAAAGGATTTGCACAGAAACCATGTATTGATTTTGGTGAAATTTTTTCTCCTGTAGTAAAAATGAATTCTATTCGGACTATATTATCTTTAGTTTCTATTGAGGATTTGCATCTTGAGTAGCTTGATGCTAAGACATCATTTCTTCATGGAGATTTGGATGAAGAAATATATATGGATCAGCCGGAAGGGTTTGAGGTCAAAGGTAAGGAGAAGCTTGTGTGCAGATTGAAGAAAAGCTTGTATGGCCTCAAGCAAGCTCCTAGACAATGGTATTTGAAATTTGACAGGTTTATGACTGAGCATGGTTTTAGTAGATGTCAATCTGACCATTGTGTATATTTTAAGAGATTGGATAATGGTAGATATATTATCTTGTTGCTATATGTAGATGATATGCTAGTTGTAGGTTCACACATGCAGGATATCTCTGAGCTTAAGGTGAAATTATCTCACACATTTGCCATGAAGGATTTGGGAGCAGCAAAGAAAATCCTTGGCATGAGTATTAAGAGAGATAGGAAAAATCATAGGTTGATTTTGTCTCAAGAGGATTATGTGAACAAGGTATTGAAATGGTTCAATATGTAGGATGCAAAACCAATAAGCACACCTATGGCTGAACACTTCAAATTGAGTAAAGAACAGTGTCCTAATTCACATGATGAGGTAGAGTACATGAATAAAGTTCCATATGCTTCCACAGTTGGGAACTTAATGTATGCAATGGTATGTACTAGATCGGATATTGCCCAAGTAGTGGGAGTTGTCAGTAAGCATATGGCCAATCTAGGGAAGGAACACTGGAAAGCAGTTTAGTGGATTCTCAGATATCTGAGAGGGACCAACAGTAGGCATTTATGCTATGGAGGGTCAAACACTTCTCTACATGGATATGTAGATGTGGATATAGCAGGTGACTTGGATGGCAGGAGAAGCACCACAGGATATGTTTTCACTGTTGGTGGAATGGTGGTTAGCTGGATTTCAAAGTTATAGAAGGTTGTTGCCTTGTCTACTACAGAGGTAGAATACATTGCAATCACAGAGGCTAGCAAAGAGATGATATGGATGACACAGTTCATGGAAGAGTTGGGAAAGGAGCAAGATAGTTGTAGATTATACAGTGATAGTCAAGGTTTAATTCATTTGGCTAAGAACTCAGCCTTTCATTCAAGAACCAAACATATACAGCTTAGGTACCACTTCATTAGACAGGTATTGGAGGATGGTGAGTTAAAGCTGGAAAAGATCCATACAGATAAGAACCCTGCTGATATGTTAACAAAGCTGGTAACAAAGGAGAAGTTGAATCTTCATTCAACTTTTGTTGGTATTCAAGATTGAGTTTGAAGATGGAGAAGCTAGAAGATGTTGTTGTACAGGTATTGGTGCAATTGTTTATCTCCAAGTGAGATATTGTTGAGTTGTGGAGCTAAAAGCTTCACCAAATGAGCAGATGCTAAAGTTGCTAGATTTACACAGTCACCGATGATGGCAAGGATTCGACCAGTAGCTACCAGCATCGATTATAGATCGACTGATGTTAGTCATGTGTAGACAGGTAGGGACCGATGTCGGTTACTTGTGCATCCAGAAAGTATATTTTTGTGGATGAAATAGATTGTTTGCATGATTAGATTAACTATTAGTTGTAAGTATACGTCTCTATCTTTAGTAGGATTGTTTTGAGCCTTTGATTAGGAGGTGTATCTAATGGTTGTTAATGCATAGCTCATGATCCCTAATCTTATATAATAGGGATAGATCTTCATAGCTTGTGTGAATGAGAATAGTACAAGGCATTTATTGTATGTGTGTATCAATCCAGGTTGTTGGAATTGATTGTAATTGATAGAGAAAACTCTTGAGGGAAAGAGATCTGTACATCTGAGAGGTGTGAGAAGAAAGTGTGATTTTTTTCATTGTATTTCCTTATAGAAGAGTTTAATACAATTTTTTAGGGTGGTTTCTTGTATATTTTATTCTTTGTTGTTTCTGATTCTAGTTACTTATTATTCTGGTTTAATTCCGTGTTTAGTTGCTTACATAAAAGTAATCAAGTTTGTTGGTTGATCCCCAACATTTAGAATAGCAAGCACCAAGGTAGATTTCAAGGATGCCTTTATATCTTGAAAAGACTTGGTGGCCTTCTCCTCCCACTTTATTATTTGATCCATTTTCAGCATAGAAGTGATAGGTAGTGTAATCTTTGCAAAGTTGGAAATAAATCTTACAAAATTAATTTGGCTAAAGAAAGATTGAATACCTTTATTGGTCTATGGGATGGGTACTTTATCGATGGCCTCCACCCTCTTAAGATATATCATGACACCTTGTTGGGACACAATATGTCACATCAACTTCTAATTTTGTATCCCATAGTGGCACTTTCTAGGATTAAGGGAAATCTCAAACTCCCTACACCTGACTAGCATTTTTTCCAAATGTGCCAAGTGGTCACTCCTTTTGGAGTACATCATCCTGATACACATCAATGAACTAGTTGATTAATATAGTAAAGGATACATCCATAGCTCTCTAGAAAGTGGTGCCTACATTCATGAAACTAAAAGGCATTCAGATATACACATAAGTACCCCATGGGGTGGTGAATTTAGTCTTTGGACCTTTCAGACTCCTTTACCACTACTTGGTTATAATAAAAAAACCATCCAGAATTGATAGCAGCTCAGATCTAGTGACATCTTGGAGCATGTTATCCATGTCAGGCAAAAAATAATTATCTTTTAGAGATGCCTTATTTAAATTTTTGAAATCAAAACAAATCCAGATGTCTCTATTCTTCTTCTTGACAGGGACCAAGTTTGCCACCCAAGATGAATATCTGACAGGTTGAATGATCCCATCGTCTCTTGATTTCTTCAACTCCTCTAGAATCTTAGTGTCTAAGATGGGGTTGATGGGATATATCTTCTAGTAAAATGGTTTTGCATTAGGGTGAAAAGGAATAACATGTTGGAATAAATCTTCTCAATAAGCTTTCAGTTCTAAATATGATCATGCTAGGTAATCTTGGTACTTCTTTAGTAACACAATAATTCTCCCTTTTCTTTGTCACTTAAATGAGTTCCTATCCAAATCATCCTTAGATTTTATTTTATCCTAATTTTAATCTTGTTACATCTCTTGACATGGAAATGTTTATATATTTGACTCTCTCAGCTCCATCGAAGGCTGCTTCTAGATTAACCAATCCTTTTGGGATAGTAATAGTCTTTGACTAGATTATTTCATTTCCATACAAGGTTTATTTTCCATCATATACTTGTACCATAGAGTCCCACTATATTATATTTCCTTCAAATTCATTCATGCAATAAAGAAACCTCTTTATTTATTCATTATTGTCAAATACTTGCCAATGATCGATGTTATCTGGGACATAAGGCCTCACCAATATCTCAACCTCATATTCATGAGGAAAACCCTCCTATTCAACTTTAAATTATACATCCCTCTTTGCCAACATATCTAATAATTCATTACACTTTTGAGCATGGTACTGAATATTGAAAGCTTTGAACCATTCCAAGTAGTCCCATACAACATTCTGGTATTCCTTCAACCTCTTATGCTTTGTGGTGTAAACACTTTAGAATTATTTCACCACTAGTTTAGAGTTTCCCTTGACCTAAAACATCTTGAATCCATATTCTCTAGTGATCCAAATACTAATCAAGAGTGCTTCATATTATGCAATGTTGTTAGTGCACTCAAAATCTAATTTAAACAAATAATTATAAAATTGACCATTAGGGGCATAAAAAAACCCTGAACCTCATTTCCAACACTTGAAAATTTTATATCAAAATGCATGATCCAAATGGATTCTTCATTAATGGTACCATAGTTCAGATGCATTTCAATGTATTCAATATTTCCCACAAAACCACCAATGTCTGTATCTAGATATAATACTTCATTCAATTGATGTTTGGGATCCTCTAAAATATGGAGCATTTGTGGATTGTAGTTAAAAAAAACCATATTCCCATCCAGGGGGATAGTTACATAGGATAAATCCATCTGAACACTTCCTCCAATACTAGCTATCCATTTCCTAGATAGCAACATACCCCAATTTGGTGGACAATCTATAATAACAATGTCAATGTTCAAAATTTTTCTAAGGTGTTTTGTGAGTCATACCACCAATCCTTTGACTATGCAAAAAATATGTACTTCTATGGAATCCATAGCAAGGAATCATCCATATGCTACAGTTATCCTTATACAAAGCTCATTCAACACTGCCAACGGTATGATATTACAAGATGTACTAGAGTCAAACAAGAAATTATGGACAACTAGCCCATTAATTAGCAAGGTGGTATAGAAAGGATCAAAATCCATTTGAATTGCTACCAATGTTATTCCCAGGTATACTTCCAAGTGGTACTCAGAAGACCTTAATACGCTCTCTCTTCTCATAGAGAGAGTGAAAGAAGTCTTGACTTCAACAACCACATTGGTAATGATCTTCTCAATGAACCCCAAATATTTAAAAGCTATTTTCCTATGTTCAAGGACTCTAAGTAATTAAAAAAATGGTATGGTTAATTTTAACTGACATAATGCTTAAGCCACATCACAAATATTGTATTTGGGCAATAGAGTATTAGCAGGTAGGCTTGTAACTTTCTAACTCAAGATATATCCTTCAAAAGTCATGGGAATAGATGGAGAAGTCACCATCACAACTGATTCACCAACTTGGAATGTAAAACATCCATGAACAGATGGATAAGTCACCATCACAACTGATTCACCAACTTGGAATGTAAAACATTCATACGCCAGAGTATCCTTAGAACTAGAGACCTTTGAGGCATTTATATCCTACTCTTTGAAAATATAGCTTTCTATATCCTATAAGTTAACCATGTAGATGTCATCTTCATCAAACACAACCTCAAAATAATTTACATCTTGACCACCATCATCAATTACATCACAAGGGAGATGAGTAAGGAAGCACTTGTCACACTAGTTGATGTCTCAATCGACTATGTTAATTCTTGTAGTTAAAAGAATCTAGTACTTCCTTTCCACCTCCCCTATTCTGATTTATTTCATGCCTATCATCCTTGACAAGGCCTTTCCCCTATCATTATTTATAGCTTAAAACTATGGCCTACCTTTACCCTGATCTTAGGGATGATTCTTTTCATCTCTCTTAATATCCCTTTTGTCATCATGGTTACCAAGTCCCTAAGATAATCCCTTTTCAGCTCTAATCAATTTGTAAAAAATTTGTTTTACTGTAGTGGCCAAAGTCTTCATCATCTCTTCTAAGTCTATACTCTTGTGAGATGATTGAGGCTTCTTAGGATTAACCAATTTGACATTGGCCCTTTTGTTCAAAGGCTTAACCACATCTTTTATATTATTTTCTATTTGAATAGCCAGATTGAAAGCCATTCTTAAATTTGTGGGAGCCTTGTCTCAAAGATAATAGCCTACCTTTTTGTTGAATGCATCACAATACTTAATCAAAAAAGTATCACCACTAGGCCTAATATCCTCTGGTAGTCTCCTTAATACCTTACTAAAACTGAAATTGAAATCCTTCACACACTTATATGGATTCTTCATTAGATTCTTAAACTTGGCAAGCAGGAATCTGGGATCAATGTTATTACCATATTGTATCTTACAAGCATCAAACATAGCTTTCTAAGTGTCTATGGATCCAACAGGGATGGATTTGAACCATTCCCAAGTCTCATCCTCAAGTTTGTTCATAAAGAGTTTAATACATACATCTTTAAGATCTATCTTATAATCCTCAATGATATTTAAGAAATCCTTTAAAAGTTACTCCCTAGATACTACATTATTCCCTTAAAACTTAGGTAGTATATTTATAACCTTTATAGGGACCTCATTGGGGAAACCAAGAATACCATTAAATTTGATAGGCCAAAACCTTATAATTAGAAAAGGTCTATGTCTATTAGCCGAATCTTAATCATCCTCTCCATCATTATCATTGTCAACATTGAACATTCTTCTCCTCAATTCACAGTCCCCCATTTATAAATCTGGAGATGAAGATGAACTAGGGGATGGTTGGGGATAAACACTATGTGAAGGGCCTAAAAAAGGGGAAATAGAGTGAATCTTTAATGGTCTGGCAGGAGGAGAAAAACTCCTTTGCAGAGAGGGAACTTGACTCATGGGGAATTCTAATTTGTCTGAGGTGCTCTGGTATCCTTCAACCAGAGGGATATTAGAAAAAGGGGGAAAATATAATGGGAAACAAACTGATACAATCTTACCTGATTGTCTGAGAGTTGGCCCATAATAGGTTTCCACACTTGCCTTCTTCTGGATGGGATTTTTAATTCTGGGATAGGTTCTTTTGATGGATTCCTTTGAAAATAAGATCTAGTACCCTCTATATTTGTATATCTAAAGATAATTTATTAATTCAGAGAAGGGAACATACAATAGGCATTAATCGTCAAACCTTGACCTAGTGGAGTTGCCACTAGAAGCAAGACTTCTAGACTAGAAAATAAAGCTACACAACAATTGATGAAATATCACCCCCATATATTGAAAACAACATCAAGGATTTAAAATAATTCAATGAAATAGGAATGAATATCTTCAGTAGATTTGCCTAGAAACTGTAAGGATGTCAATGAACTCAATACAAATAGTCTATTATAGTGATAACATAAAGCAATTACAGATCTCTGCAAGAGTCCTTGGCAATCATAGATGACTAGAATGGTCCTTGATAATGGTGTTAGAAAAGTGTTAGTTCTTAGTTGTACACACCCTAATTTGGCTTTGTGTACTTTGAAAGAAATGACAAGTAGTGATGAGAAACCCACTAGAGTGTCATTGTAATCAAGGGAGGGTTTGGCATCAATAAGGGATTAAAATAGAGAAAATAACTAAGGGTCACCTATAAAGGGTATGCTTAGTTCCCTACTATTTCTGGCTCTGCCGGAACCAAGGTGAGAGGACCTATGGAGTAGCTAGCTCACATGGAGAGATTATGCAATTCAGCCTCCATCGGGGTTATTGGTATAAAGGAACACAAATATGACCATAACACAACCAAACTTGCTCACTCCACCTGAGAAGGGTTGTCACATGGAATAGGCAAATGTTTTAAGCTAGGAAGAAGCTACTAAAGATAGATATGAATATGTGATTTCAACTTTCATCCAAAAATAATTTTCACAATAAAGGGGATGAATAAGACATTACAATATTGGAATTTAAATCACAAAGAGGAAACACATGCTAAATACATAATGTTTATGCATCTAAAGGCAAATAACACTTTAGATATGCAAAGGGCATGTTATATGCATGACAGTATGGGGAAAAACCAAGTTAATCTAAAATATGGATAAGGGTTCGGACGATTAGCAAATGAATATGGAGATGTTAACAACTATTTTATCTTCACTTAACAAATACTTTTCATTTCAAAATAGATAAGATGTGTAGACATCTAAATCTGACAACCAATAACCTCTAATTAGGCTTTTGACTAATTTCCACCAAAAGCACAAAATTTGGCCTAAAAACACAAAAACATGCTCAAAGATGTGAAATTGACATATTCAAGTGCCGATTTTGGTTAGAGTATCATTAAATGGGGTAGTGAAATTTATGGGCCAACTAACTTTGATCAGTTCATTTCGAGTCAAAATACCAATTTTGCACCTAGGTGCTCTGGATTGCTCTTTCCTATCAAATATCTTGCATGATACATATGCCTTTGTTATTTGGTGTTGGTAACATCCTAAATGGGATAACAGATTCAACACATCTAACATCATATTCTAATTCCAATCCAGTCAAATTTTGGACCAATAACAAGGCATTCTGACCAATTTGAGTAATTTGTGCACAAAGTGCTTAAACATGCTTACAAGCTAATTAAACCAAATTAGAGCCTAATCAATAATTCCATGAAAACTTGCTGAATAATTTGTTTTGGAAATGAATATTGAATATTTTCATCATCATGTGACCTTATTTATTGGGAAGACATCCCTAGGCCATAAATGCCACAAATATCAAGATTATGGGTCTCCCATGCCTCATAATGACCCACCATGCCTCTTAAATGCCCCTTTTTCCAAAGTCATGATGAGGATAATTATAAACTTAATTCCAAAAAATTGAATTAATCCTCAACCACACATCTTCATCTCAGGATGGACAGTTCAGGTTGATTCTAATCAATCTCAAAAATATATAAATAGAGAGGCCATGAACATCATTTCTAAGTCTTGATAATGTAAAGTTATAATGCATAAATGATTCCAAAATATATTATAATTAGTGTTACCATGCCAAATCTATTCCAAGCCAAAGCCATAAGGTGCCAAGGAGAAGAGGAGATAGCCAAGCCTCATTTGATGAAGACTTCATGAGCACAAGCTGAGCAAGCCACTACAACAAGCATTTTAGAGCATCCAAAGAAGGTTTCTTTTACATTTTAGTCTTGTGTTTTATTCATCTATGTTAACTAAGCTCTCCTTAGTGTCTATGCCTAGAGATGTTATGCTAGTTACTGTATTTCTTTCATTTTGTTTTTATTTTAAAACTAACACGATACTAACCATCCTCTCTTGAGTCAAATTCCTAGATCACATAATAGCATGCCCACTGGGACCAAATGCATCTCACACATGAAGAAGATCATTTTTCAACTTTAAAATATTTATTTGGATCATTAAAACTTTCACAATTTAATTTTCTAACTTTGTTTTGCCATTTTTCTTTGTCACGAGTTTACATAGAAATCATCATCAATTGGCATAGCCATCATCAGTCACTATTGGTATAACCATTATCGTTTAGATAAATATTGTCAGTTAATAAGTGTAACCACTATCAATTAGTATAACTGACATCAGTCACTATGTTTTTCTTAAAAACATAAACTCTAGATCTCTTTTTTTCAATTTCATTATTTAAAACCCAAAGTATCTTCAAGGCTAAAGGACATACTAATGTTTTTTACCAAGCTTGAAATTTGCTAAAAACATGTGTATATCACCTTGTGCATACTTTAAAATGGATTAGGAACTTGTTTTGGTGTTTAACGAAAAATTTAGATGTTTATGGTGAATGTTTTCAAAGTTTGCAATTAAGACCAAGGGGTCAAAATAAAACCATCACACCTTTCCATTTGGGCTTAAAAATGAACTCACCTTTCCAATATTTTTGTATTCACTTAGTTTTTTAAAGTAGATTTTTGTTTGGAAAAAAGAGGGATGTTACATGTATGCTCTTCCATTTGTCCCCTTTAGGGAACCCTTGGAATCAAAAGCACCATTCTTATTGCAAATAGCCTTGTCTAAGGCTTAGAAATAAAGTCATCTAAAGCACTCCCCAAAAAATTCATCAAAGTTTGGGTGACCTTGAAAATGACCCTAAAGTCTTTCTATTTCATGCTTTCTTTATTTTTATGCAAACTTAGCTTACAAGGGGACTTCATTACCTCTCTTGAGTTCTTTAGGGAATCTTTGACTTGGGGTTTTACCTCCTAGTATTGACTTCATTTGGATCCATATTAGAGTTGTGCATGGGATGTAGTGGCACTTTGGAGATCGCACTACACTAAGTGAACAACATGATGTAGTGGTTGCAAAAAGGACTAGATATTTTTTCAATAAGACAAGTGATACGGATCCAAAATTCATCCTTTTATTTTTCATTATTTGGCATGAAAGTCATTGTGTAATTGATTCCCCTAGAACATTCAAAAATTTGTAGATATTAGACAAATCCTCACTTGCCACATAAGTATTGTTGGTGCAAGGTGCACCTCAAGGTCCATGTTACAGTAATGTCATTTGAGAGAAGGGGGTGTAAAAACTCTACTATATAATGCACATTTACTTTTGGATGAACACTTAAAATCCTCTCAAATGACGTATATTGATGGATTCCAACAATACCAAGCAACCTTGTTTAGAATCTAAGAGAGATTAATCAGTTAAGTTTTTTTCTAAATTAGAGTCTTATTTGAAGTCAAAACTTGGTATCAGCAAATGATACAAACTAAAATACATGGTCCTCATTTTCCTTTGAACAAAGAGGCATTATGCTAACCACTTGAAATCATAAAATTTTCCTTATTCAAAGTTCATCAAAACTTGAGATTCATATCATCCACTTTGGCACAGTTATGCTACCTAAATTAAGTGTAGACCTTTGCCAAAGTTGTTTAAGTCCATTTATAATCTAAATTTGAAATTGCACCTTTTTAAGTTCATAGGATTGATGTGTTAAGTGGGTTCACCATTTACACTAAACTTGAGGGAACATAGGTTTAATTTCCAATTTGAGTTGGAGGCCATTTAAAACTCATGATCATTATCACCACTTTTTAGACTTAAGTCATTTTGTGATAAACACTTGCACTTTGAGCCTATGCACCAAAATATTTTGCGTCAAGAAGGATAGTGTTATGATATCAAATTTATGGGAAACTATTTTTGACTTAGAGAATTTTTGAAATAAATATTTAGCCACACCTTTTGGGTAGTGTAGCATTTTTATGCTCCCCAAAACATTTCAAATATTGTTTCATAGACCCTCTTTCATAGTGTTTAAATTTATTCTTGCATTTTTAGACTAATTCGAGTGTACCTTTTGTGAACCTTTGTCTAGCATAGTTCTACCGTTCACTTTTTGTCTAACTTATTTGTTAAGAGAACCAAGTTTTATACCATTATTTGTGAGAAAATAAACTATCTCCAAAGTGCCTTTTATTTCATACCTTATACCTAGTTGATCGAGTTCATGTCCAAAAATCAAATGCCTAGTGTTTGTTAAAAGTGTTTCAAATTCATTAAATTAAAACTTTCATCTATTTCAAAATCTATCTTTTGACACCGTTTGGCCAAGAGTCTTAGCACATTCCTTGTTTGAGCCTAGGTTTTGATGCCACATTTAGTCAAAAGACCTAGCAACTTTTAATTTCTTAGATTAGACTGATTTGAAACACTTCAACTTTAGAGTTTGGCATTTTGATTTTTGGTCTATTTACTTGCGTATCTTTGTGTGAACAATGAGTGATTAGATACTTAATGCTATCTTGTTTCCTCACAAATGTTTTCATAAACCTTTTTGATCTTTTTTCATGAATCTAGACTAAGTTTGAACATCATCTATGTTATACATTGTTCTTTTTAGAGTTTGTATAACTCTCTTTCTATCACAAAGCATTTACTATGGATCTCAACATGTATTCCTACACTCATAGTGGACTCATGTACAATCTAAGGATTAATAATGTGGTTGCATACGAAGAAATGGTGTAAGACCCCTACATAGATAAGATTCCTTATGAGATGGATTCTTATCCCTCTTATAATACTTAATTAGGGGCACAAAGCCAAGATCCATTGGCTAACTATTTGGTTAACACATCACCTTATTTAGAACAAGACTAAGAATAAACTACACAATACCTAGCTACAGTACCCTCAACTGATGAACTAGTTATTCAACACTCACACTCTACTAATGCACCTTCTACATATGATCCATTTTTTTTTTAGCATCATTTATTGGAGAACAAAGATGAGATTTTAGTTAGAGCCATAGAAGTAGGGGCCAATTTTCTAGCAGACTTCCCCCATAAAAATTTACCAAATCTACTAAGAATGCCCCAAAATATCATTTACAATCAACAAGTTTCTTCTAACAATCCTTTGGCTCTAGTCCAAACAACATATCAGGACCCTAATCTATCTAATAGAGGCAAAAAAATCAAGGAAGACTACTTTAACCAAATGTAGATATCATATCAAACCTACCTGAATCTAGCACATAATTTGAATCAGATGAACATGGTGAGTAAGCCTCTTATTGAACTAATTCCTTTAATAGGAGTTTTGATAGAGTGAACTGGTCAAGAGAATCAAAGTTCAAATCCATTTTTACAAAACACTTTGATAGACAACTTGATACATATGCCCATAATTGAAGAAATGTCTTTTGCTTCTATGAAAAATAATGATCAAAATATAGTGGACAATGTGCAAGCAATATACAATCCCAATCAAAGTGGTACTAACACACAAACAACTAGTCAACAACATAGGCCTATAGTTAATATCATGAGTAGATCATCATACCAAGGAATATGAGCCTCTGTACCCCAACTATCACCACCTATTTCTCAGCCTTAATAGGTTAGTTTGTCAGGTGTGTAACTAACAATATTAGGTAGTCAACTAGCAACCAATGTCATACCTCAACAGCGGAATATAACAAATCCTAATCCTCAACAAGTGATAAGTAGTATTCCATAATGTTAAGAGAAATCTAGTGTACCAATATAACTAAGGCTGAATGTATTACCACCTTAGCAAGGGGAAACTAATGTTTCACCTTGCCAGGTAATGGAAAAATACCTCTTTAGTCATAGACTAGTGTACCAATCCAAAACCAAGCGATGACTAGTCAACAATGTGTAAATATTGGTTAGCGATAGATGTCGAATCTTTAACCTAATTTCACTTCCCCATAGGGATTCATGCAATAAGGAGGCTCCTATGTTTCTCAAGTACCCACTAGACAACAATTGGTTTAAAATGTGCCACAAGTTTAGAGATAGGGTCTTGCTCCACAAGTTCCCACTCAACAACAAAGTTAGATTAGTCAACAATATGTCACTTTTCAACCACAATAGGCATAGTATAGTTATATCCCTCTATCCCAACCAAAAAATCCTCCAAGTCAAACCTTTATTTCCAACCCAAAATAGAATATTACATAAGCAAATATACAATTCCAAGTACATCCTAATCCACGTATGCATATTCTTGTTCCATTTCCTAACCAAACCAATATACCCTAATAAATATCTCCATCATACCCTAGTCAAAGTTTCCCACTTGTGACCTCCCAACCATCTACCCAAACCAATCTTCTCCCTCAAACCAATGTTCCTTCTAGTTTCCTATCCCAAAAATTACAATCGATGAAGGATGCAATTACCACCATTTAGACTAGGAAATAGACTAAAATGTTTAAGTTGGATGACGTGTGTTCTTATCCATTCAACATGGAGTACTTACAGATACCATTTCCTCTAGGATACAAACCACCAAAATGTGATAAATACAAAGAGAAAGGTGAACCTAAGGCTCATTTAATAGAGTTCTTTGTCGCATGTCAATTGGTGTCATATAACGATATATACCTTTTATTGTTTTTTCTAAGGAACTTGGATGGAAAAGTCTTGGAGTGATTCTTAAAGTTTCCCAAGAATTCAGTAATAGATTTTGATGATCTTTTTGATAAGTTTGTATAACACTTTTCCTATAATCTCAAACATGAGAATTCATTGGTTGACTTAACACAAGCAAAACAAAAATTTGGTGAGAGTTTTGCAAGTTATCTACAGCAATGGAGAGCTCTTTCAAGTTGATTCACCCATAGTTTACTAGATAAATAATTAGCTATTGTGTTTGCTAAAAATTTGCATAGTGAGATAGCTTATCATCTTGAACTATAATGTTCACATACTTTTAAGGAAACCATCGACAAAGGCTTGTTGATTGAGTGAGATATTATTAACAAAGGAATCATCAAGCTTACATTGACTAATCAGAACCAAGGTACCAATCAGGTAAGTTTACAAAACCCACATCTAATTCAAGCACAAGCATCACAACTAACACAAGCCAATAACCAAGAAAGACCAAAGCAATTCAACTATAATATAAATGTTGTGGGTAATGGAATAACCAAGTCACATCATGTCCAAATGGTGTAAACATCATCTGCACCACCTTTTTAGCTTACTCCTACACAAAAAACTCTCCAACCAATGACACAAGCACAACAACTAAGACCCATGAAATAAAGAAAATAACCTTTACCATTGCAAACCCCTCCTCCAAAGAGAATCGTGCTTGTGCATCATGTCTTTAGTGACTTAGGACAACTTATTGAGTCCATATTTTGTAAAATTACCATTGTAAATATAATTAGTTGGTCTATATCAAATCATTATTCTCAAGGCATTCCTTATCCTGATTGGTACCATGAAAGTGAATTCTATGAATATCATCAGGTCAATGGGTATAATCTATGAAGATGTGTGTAGATCAAAAATTTGATTGAGAATATGTTAGATAATGGGGAGATAAAATTGGATAATGGTGCTTCTACTTCCAATCAAACTCTTGGGATTTATCAAAACACCTTTTCCCAATATAAAAATCAACAACAATAGAATAACCAATAATAACAACAACATTGGCTAGTTCAACAATAAAATCAACAGTATCAAAATTATAGGCTGAACCAATAAACTAGAAGAATAAAAAACAAAACCCATAAAATTAGAACAATAGATAAAACCAAGGTTAGAATGGTTACAACCAACAAAATTACCATGTAGTTACACATGACTACAACAGGGTTATAGGTCATATTGCAAGGGGTAGCATTAATACCATCTCCATTAATCCTAGACTAAGCACTAATCAATCTAGACCATTGCTAAACAATAACACTCACCAAAATTACATGGCTAATCCTTCTTTGACCTAAGATCACACATAGGAAAACTAGAAAATTGGGATTCCCAACTTTAGACCTTATACTAATAACTCACCCTTACCATGTGACCACATACAAGTGCATCGATAACTGAGATTTGTCCTATCTAGTCCTACACCATTCCTACCATTTGTTAGAAATAATGGTCTAGTATTTAATCTTGATTGTGCAATCACAACTTAGAGGTAAAATATTACTATCCTAGGCCCATAACCATCCACTACTATACCTATCATCCAACCAACTATTCAGCCTTAGAATAAACCATTCACTACTGACCAAGACAATAAGTTTGATATTGTGGAATAATTGTAGAAGACACTAGCACAAATTTACATTTTAGATTTTTTTTGAATGTCAATAATCCACAAGAACATCTTAAATGATTTCTTTAACCAATCCACTATTTCCAGTGACATATCCCTTGATAAATTTTAAGCTTTGGTTGGACACCTAGATCTAGCCCAACAAGTCACATTCAACCAAAGTGATGTCTTCCCTTAGCCCACTCCATAATAATCTATTGTATATAAACATTTATATAAAGTGATATAGAGTGAAATGTGTCCTTATAGACAATAGATCAAGCCTCAACGTAGTGTCTTTAAAGCTCATCAAGATTCTTGGGTACACATTGGTAGATCTCCAACCAAAAATGATAACTATCAAATCCTAGGATAATCAGGAAAGAGAATCACAAGGCACAATTAGCTTACCAGTTATCATTGGGCCTTTGACCCATGATACACTTTACCATGTACTTGGTCTTGAGTTGTCATATAATATGATTCTAGGTAGGCCTTGGTTACATGAGATTCATGTAGTCCTACCAATGTTGTACTAATGTATCAAGTTCTCCCACTCAGGGATGGAAGTGAATATTCCAAGAGATTTACACCCATATGAACAATGAAAACATCTTGAGGGCAAGTTTCAAAGCTACAATTACCAATAGGCATGAATCTGAGTTCCAAGAAAGATAAAGGAAAGGCCATGCTTATTGAGCCACCATAAGATAATTGCATAGATCCTAATACCTTGGATTCCCTTTCCCACATGCCACTTCCTAAAGCTTCCAATCATTTCACGATGTCAGATAATAGACTAGGAGAGTATGTGACCCATGATACCTTCCATATTTCCAATCTTCCTCAAAATTTGAAGACCTTTGGGCAACCTAAAGTCACCCCACACATGCATTAGCAACAAAATAATAAAGATAAGGGACTTGTCATATTTCTACCTGCATCTGGCCTAGAACTCAATCCTCTTGAAGGGGATGAATCATGGTAGTACAATGACAACCAAGCTGATTATTATAAAAGTCCAAAGTATTTTATTCCTAATAGGATCATGGAATATCAAGATTATGAAGGAAGAGGCCTTAGATAGAATCAACAAGGAACCATTGAGCTAATTTCCATGACTAAGTACAAAAGACTCTATGGACTTGGATTTAAACTACCAAGGGGTGACCCCACATATCTTATTTAAATTCTATCACCACTGGATAGTGATGATGATGATGACAACAAAGTAGAGTCTAATCATAGCCTCACCTTTGATGACCTAGCTAAGACTAACCTATTTGATAACCATGCCATTTCTACCCTTACCCTATTCATTAATCACAACCCATTTCCATTTTACTATCCCCAACTGATAGATTGGGACCAACAAGAATCTAATTTGCTGATTAACGAGTTTTAAAATGATGAGACATTTTATGAATTTTTAGGCCTTAAGGTCAACATTCCATTGGGAGATCACAAGTCAAGATTCTCAATTACATTGGATCCTAAAGCCTATTTTGGAGAGCGGGTGAACACCCTTAGCCAAAAAAAATAAAATAAAACATTGAGGTCCCAAAGTGAAAACCTCTTTGAGGCACTTTTTGACCAAGAAAAAAGTAAAGATAAAGGCCAATGTAGTGGTGAAAACCTATTTCAAGCACCATTAGATGAGGGTGTTCATTCTTCTTCAAATTTATAGTAGGAGAACACCAAGAATGAACTTGCCTATGGATTCGAGTTTAGTTTTGCATAACAACAAGTATTTGGTTGAATTCTTTAAGATCTGTTGACTATTTTTGTCAGATGGCCAGATCTCCCATTAGGGGACTCATATTCATCATGCTTAGGAGAAGTTGAAGAGCAAGTTCTAGTAGAGGACCCTAATATAGTCCAATAGTTCAAGTATTTTCCTACTATCCTATAAGATGGTTCAACCCTTCTAATCAAAGATATAATAGAGGTAAAAATCAGGACTCCATCAGACCTAAAAGGGATAAAATTAGGCACATCCCTCACTAAGGAGGAATGTGAAGTCTTTATAGCTCTGTTGAGAGAATTTATAGATATCTTTGTATGGGCTTATTCTAACATGCTAGGTTTAGACCCCACCTTGGTTTTGCACCACCTTTTTGTCAATCCTGATGCCAAAATGATAAAATAAAATCTACTTAAGATGCATCCTCACATTGCTATCTTGGTAAAGAAAGAGTTTGAAAAACTCTTAGAAGTAAGATGTATTTGACCCATTCACTACTCAAAATGGATATCTAATGTTGTACTTATTATCAAAAAGCCTGAAGGACTCAAAATTTGTACTAATTTTTGAGACATCAATAGAGCTTGTCCTAAGGATGACTTTCTATTACCTAATATTGACATGATCATCAAATCCATAGTAGGTTATGAAATGATTTCACTCATGGATGGATTTTCAAGATATAACCATATCAGAATAACACCAGAAGACCAACATAAAACAACATTCACCACTTCATGGGAAATTTTTTGTTATCAATTTATTCCATTTGGTCTTAATAATACTGGAGCTACATATCAAAGGGCCATGATTGTCATATTCCATGATATTTTTGAAGACTATGTCGATGACATATTAAGAAAATCTAAAACTAGGGCGGACCATCCAATAGTGCTACATAAGATATTTGAAAGATTATGAGAGTACAAAGTCAGACTCAACCCAAAGAAATGTGTATTTGGTGTAACCTCAAGTAAATTACTTATCTTCATCATGTCTCATAGAGGTATTGAAGTTGATCCAACTAAATTCCATGCTATAGTCAAGATGTCACCATCAACTAATTTGAAGTAACTCCATAGTTTGTAGGGTAAGATCTAATCAATTTGATGTTTCATCTCTCAGTTAGCAAACAAGTGTCATCCATTTACACATCTTATGAATAAGTGAGTTGCATTTCACTAGGATGACCACTGCTAAATGAGATTTCAATAACACAAGGACTATCTAGTCAATCCACTAGTTTTGTTACCTCTTATGCCATAAAGGCTGTTCTTGTTGTATCTATCAGCTACTAACAATGCCTTGGGAGAAATTTTTGCTCAACATGATAACAATGAAAAAGAACATGCAATATACTACCTAAGTCATACATTGGTCACATATGAACATAACTATGCACCTATTTAAAAATCTTGTCTAGCCATGATCTTTGTAGCTCAGAAACTACACCATTACATGTTGAATAATAAGACCATGGTCATTTAAAAAGTAGATTTGATCAAGTATCTACTATTTAAAATAGCTTTACAAGGTAGAATGGCCAAATGGATCATGATTCTTAGTGAGTTTGATATAGAGTATGTCAATCAAAAGGCAATCAAGAGACAAGTTCTTACAGAACAACTTGTTGAAGCACCTCTTGCAGACACAAAGCCACTCACATTTCATTTCCCTAATGAATCCATAATGACAATCATTGACACACCTTTTGAGGAGTAACACTAGAAGCTATATTTTGATGATTCATTTATTGCACATGGATCAGGGGAAGGCCTCTTATTTATTACACCAAAGGGGGATCTAATCCCTAAATCATTCAGAATCAACTTTCCTTATACAAATGACATGAATGAGTATGGAGCACTTATTGCAAGACTTTGATAGGCAGTGCATTGGAACACATCTCATCTCCAAGTTTATGGTGATTTTAAGTTAATCATTAATCAGGTCATAGATCATTTTTAGACCAAAGATGATAAGCTGGCTCCATATAAAGCCATGGTCGACACTCTTAAGCAACAACTTACCAACATTCAATTTGAGCACATACCAAGGGATAATAATAAAACTACAGATTCCATGGATACTATTGGATCTCTAATTCAATAAACAGATAAAGCCAGAGAGTATCGGTTCCTTATTGAGAATTTGTTAGCACTAGCTCATGAACCTTCAACTATTGTAATGATTTGTGATATTATTGGTCCTAATTCTATCTAGTACTTAGACCTTTATAACTACCTTCATGACCAATTTATACCACTTAACCTATCTTGAAAATAAACCAAAGCCTTTATTCATCATTCCACTCATTATACTCTACTTGGATCCACCCTTTACCATCATAGTTTTGATGGAACTCTACTTCATTATTTAACTTTGATAGAGTCTACACTAGTGTTAAGAGAAGTTCATGAAAGAGTATGTGGAGCTCATTCTATTGAGACAATCCTATCTAAAAAGCTATTGTGTACTAGTTATTATTGGCCCATGATGGATGTAGATGCAACTGCATATGTAAAGAAGTGTGACAAATGTCAACAACATGCTAATCTAATTCATACCCCAACCTAAAATTTGAAACTGATGTTGATTCTATGGATATTTGCTACATGGAGACTTGACCTCATTGGGAAGATCAACCCCGCTTCATTTGATGGCCATAAACATATCCTTACCATTACTGAGTATTTCACTAAATGGGTTGAAGCTATACCCCTCACTTACGTGATTGGAAAGCAAATTTCTAAATTCATCTCCAACCATCTCATTTTCCACTATGGTATCTCCTCTGACATTATATATGATAATAAAAGATCATTCAGGAACAAGGATGTAGACCAAATATGTATCAAATATAACATCACACAATATTTTTCTATATCATATTACCCTCAAGGTAATGGCCAAGCTAAAGCATCAAATAAAACCATTATTAATATTTTCAAAAAGATTGTCAATGATACTGATTATGACTGGCACCTATAGATATTCCATTCCCTTTGGGCATACCATACCAATCATCATAACTCTATATGAGCCACTCCATATTCAATTATTTATGGTATTGAAGCCATCCTTCCAATTGAGGTTAAGTTACCTTCACTACACATATCTTTCAAGCATGTCCTAGATAATCATGACTATTGAGTAGCTTGCCTGCAAGAGCTAGACCTACTTGATGAGAAATGCATAGCTACGCTCAATAATCTTTAGGTATATCAAAGCTGACTCAAAGGCCACTACAATAGACGTGTCAAGTATAGAACATTTGAACTTGGTATCTTGTTCTTAAAGAAAACTAAAAGAATACCATGATTGAGAAGTAACAAAAAGGTAAATTAAAACCAAACTAGATAGGGCCTTTCATCATTACTACAAATTATGGATCAAGAGAATATAGGCTTGCCACACCAAATGGAGATGAACTTCCTGAGCCAATGAATACTATTCACCTTAAGCAATACTATGCTAAGCACTAAGGTGTATTGTCTGTAAGGATCATTTTAGTTATGCCATTTTATCACTATTCTTATTTGTATAAATATCATTCCTATCTATCCTCTTAACTATATCCACTTTACATTTCCAACATATAGACCTAGTGTGTTCTAAAGCCTAGCTTGTTTGACCTTGGTTTTTTTATTCATTACGTATTTTTAGCATCAAGGAATTTGATCAATTTTATTAGTTGGTTTAAGTACTTTAGATAGAGATCATATTTTGGAGCAGTGTGATAGAAGTTTTGATAATTACATCCTTCATTTGTTATTCTTTTCTTATCACCAGTCTTGATACTAATTATAACTACCTTTGGGAAAATTAGTACCATTGATCTATAATGTTCTGTCCTACTTATAACTACCTATGGGGAAACTAGGGGCAACATTTATTTATTAAGCCCTAAAATATGAACTTGCCACTTCCTATGCCACATTATGCCTTTTTACCAACTGTGCTTATTTTATTTAAATTGATTGATACACTAGTCAAATTCTTCCATTGTAGGGTAGAACTACAGTGACTTGAGGTTCTACTCTAGGACTATGTAGGTAGCACTCGATACTTGTTGAGCTTAACTTAGTCATCCCATTTCCATGCTATTTCCATTTTGCGAGCAACCTACGTTTGAATGCTCTCGCCATTTTATGAGCAACCTAAGTTTGAATGCTCTCACCATTTTGTGAGTAAACTAAATTTGAATGCTCTTGTCATTTTATGAGCTTGAATGATTTAGTGTCTCCTCATTCTTGATCAATTTGAGATATTTAAAAAATTTCCAAAACCATTTATAAAACTACTAGAAAAGAATAACAAAAACATGGACCACTTATTTATCGTAAGGGTTCTAAGGATTCTGAGAACCCTTACTAAGTTTCAAGAAAACCACTTGTCACTTAGTTTCCCCATCCTCTTTGGCCTTTTCTCTCATGTACTTGCTATTTTACAAGACTATTCCTATTCTTATATCACATCCATTTTGTTTGTTTTTACCAATTATCTTTTTTTTCCCATTCCCTAGGAGAACTACATTTGGCCTAAAGTTTTTTATTGGATATTACATCCATGAAACTATGTAGGTAGCATCCACTTTCCTAGTACATATAGAGATAGCTCAACCACCCACTTCCTTTTCTTTTATTCCCCCATTTTGATCATTTGTTAAGTTATCACCTATTTTCTATGGATAATGTTCATATGGTTTCTATTGAGTGTTTCTTTATTATTTTGTTTGTGTGCCTATTTATTTGCTTTCAACACTGTTGCCTTGATTCAGTTTCTATGTGTTCATTGGGTGATTCCTTTCCTACACTTACACTTGAATCTATCCATATTCATAGGCTTACATTGTCATCATGGTTTCTATCATTGGTAAATTATTTTATATTGAGTATTAGATTATGAGAGTCAGTACTTATGCATATTTTGACCAAGTCCTCATGATGTTATACTATGATGCCTACTGACACGTGCTACAATAAACCTCAACTTCAAAAAGTCTATTTAGCAATACTGGCATCTCTTCAAAATCGACATCTTGATTCACTCCTAATCATATCCCAAATAGATTAATTAACCATGAAAGAAATTCAACCTTTATTAGTTTAGATGAGCATCTCCCTACTAGTAGGTTGTTTTAATTCATCATTACCCTCTGTGTTAAGTTTTCATTATCCTATAAAAAGTTTATCATGTTTGCCATAATCAGGGTCCAATGATTATAACCACCTATGGGTAAATCATTGCACATCATCCCACTTATATTTCTAAATGATTATAACTGCCTTTGGGAAAATCATTGTGTTGTCACCACTTTACTTTTTCTACCCATACAGAGGCATGTTGTAATATTGTTTGTCTATCCTAACTAGGGAAACTCCATGTTCTCAATGATTATAACTGACTTTGAGAAAATCATTATGTTATCATACCATATTACCACTATCAGGGTACAATACTTATAACTAGCTTTGGGCAAACCATTATACACTGTCCCACTTGCATTCTCAATGATTTTGACTACTTTTTCAATATCATCATGTTTTCACCCCATCATCTTTCCTTTCTTTGGTCCCCTTATTTTGCTTTTTTCTTTTTGAGGTATAATTTTTTGACTGACTTGTGACAATCGTAACCTTGAGGGGGCATCATGTAGTTAGTTTATCATCGTTTTAGTTGTAGGCATTTTCATTCTTTGAGAATATGTTACTATGCTTATAACTTGCAATGCCTTCCCAAATAGGGGCAAAATGTAGACACCTAAATCTGGCCACCAATAACCTCCAATCAGGCTTTTGACCAATTTCTATCTAAAGCACACAATTTGGCCTAAAAACACTAAAACATGATAAAAGATGTGAAAATGACATATTCAAGTGCTGATTTTGGCTAGAGTATCATTAAATGAGGTAGTGAAATTTATGGGCTAGCTAACTTTGATTAGTTCATTTCATGTCAAAATACCAATTTTACACCTAGGTGTTCTAGATTGCTCTTTCCTATCAAATATCTTACATGAGACACATGCCTTTGTTATTTGGTATTGGTAACATCCTTAATGGGATAATAGATCCAACCTCTGACATCACATTAGAATTCTAATTTAATCAAAATTTGGACCAATAATAAGGCATTTTGATCAATCTGAGTAATTTGGGCACAAAGTGCTTACACATGCTTAAGAGATAATTAAACCAAATTAGAGCCTAATCAAAAATTCCATGGAAACTTGTTGAATAATTTGTTTTAGAAATAAAAATTGAATATCTACATCATCAAGTGACCTCATTTCTTGGGAAGACATCCCTAGGCCATAAATGCCACAAATATCAGGATTATGGGTCTCCCATGCCTCATAATGACCCTCCATGCCTCTTCAATGCCCCTTTTCCAATGTCATGATGAGGATAATTATACACTTAATTCCAAAAAATTGAATTAATCCTCAACCACACATATTCATCTTAGGATGGATGGTTCAGTGTGATTCTAATCAATCTCAAAAATATATAAATAGAGAGGCCATGGACATCATTTATAAGTATTAATAATGCAAATCTATAATACACAAATAATTCTAAAATATATTGCAATTAGTGTTACCATGCCAAATTGATTCCAAGCCAAGCCAAGCCAAAGCCACAAGGTGCCAAGGAGAAGAGGAGATAACCAAGCCTCCTTTGATGAAGACTTCATGAGCACAAGCCAAGCAAGCCACTGCAACAAGCATTTTGGAGCATCCAAGGAAGGTAAAAGAAGGTTTTTTTTGCATTTTAGTTGTGTGTTTTATTCATGTTTGTTAACAAATCTCTCCTTGATGTCTAAGCCTAGAGTTGTTATGCTAGTTAGTGTGTTTCTTTCAATTTGTTTTCATTTTGAAACTAACACGATACTAACCATCCTCTCTTGAGTCAAATTACTATATCACAAGATGAAATCATGCACAAATGATCCTTGAGAATTTAACTACAAATTTGAAAATAACTATTCAAAATCTCTTACCAGTTGAATTCATAAACCCATGACTATCCTTAAGAAGGCTATCAATTCCTTATTTTCACATATCAAAATGAAAAGGATTTTATATTCTAGATTCAAACCCTTAATGACTACCATGAAGAGGCACAAATCAAATAACCAATCCAATATGTATGTAAAATAGAGCATTGTATTTCAACAATAAAAAGAAACAATGAACTCTAAGTGAATTTTATATATTAACTAAGTCAAAGCTAATTACAATGCATTTTGAAAATTACATATCAAAACACCATGCAAAACATTTCTATAACAAGGGAGAAATTTTTAATGCTCTTAAAGCTTGCCAATGATTTTAAAAGAGGAATCAATTTGGCATTAGAAAATTACATGGGGAGAACTCTCCTAAGCTATAACTATGTACACAAAAATTAACTAACCTCTGTAGAAGGACAAAACCCCTTTACTTATATAAATAACCATATGTGGCATCTCAAAAAAATTTTCTCCAATTGGAAAAATCATTCACGAGATTGGAGCTCATCATTTGTAACAAGAATGATTCTTGGGACTATGCATGTACTCTGATGAAAGTGACAGATTTGATAGTTCACCCAGGCGGGATTCCTTTCATCAGCCATGCAAAACATAGCCTAGTAAAGGGAAAAACAAACCTTTGTCCATTTACATAACCAACACAAAACATTAACCTTATTTTAAAAACAACTTTACAAAGAATATTCTAAGGGAGATTGTGCCTCTAATAAGCATTGTATAATGAATAAAATAATGGGAGAGAAAGAGAAAGAGAAAAGAGAAGAAAAAGAAAGAATCTGTATGCCAACCAAGAAGAAAGAAAAATGGATTGGTCATGTTGTAGAATCAACATTGATTACCAAGCCTTGTTCCAACTTGTTCTTGTATGTAAAAAACTTTGCAATCATAGTGGTGAGGATTTTCCTATTCAAGGCCACTTGATACTTAAATTTGGCATTGTAATCCTCTAGCCAGTTGGTGGTTCTTTGGAACACTCCCTGGTTCTTATGTACCAACACCTTTAACAAGTCATAGGACTTTTCAAGTGATACAAGGTCTCTTATTTTCTAGCTATTGAAGGCTTCATGGGGTGTGTCAATGAGGTTCTTCAAGGTATCCTACAATAATTCTTTTGTCAAGTCCACCACACCATCAAGCTTCACCATTGCTCTCAGAGTGGCCTCAATTTCTATCCTCGTAGTCTTGAGAGACTACTCTTCTCATTTTATATCAAATGTGCCATCCTGGAGCATTGTTAACCTATGGTTTATGGCTAATTGACATTATCTAGGAATTTTAAGATCATTCGAAGAGAATATTTTTTACTACTAAAGCATCTTTGCCCATATTACATATCTCATCTACTTTGGGCCTAAGTGCCTTGAAACTCTTGATATCAACATCATAGATAAATGATAGGGATCCACACTCTCCTCATCTATCTCATTATCAAGCCATTCCATGGTTGTATAGATGACTTCCTTGGCTTGGGATGTCAAGTCCTATTGCCAATATTTTGTTGCCCATCCTCTGGTCTTCAAATCCTCTTCAAGGCCAAATTCAAGTGTATCCTAAGAGGGAATGGGTGTGCTCAGGGTCCTGATAGTAGTTGGAGTCATTGCCTTAGTGTCACTTAGTAACTTTTGCCAATATTGGATCATTGCCTGGTTCTACATTTTTATCTCCTCCATCAATGCTTTGTCTCTATCCATTCGATGAGCCACCATGCTCGCTAAAACTTGTGAGATATGCTTGATCTCATTCCTTAATGGATTCCCAAAATCATATCTATATACTTCATATCTTTCAAGGGGAGCATCCTTATTTGTAGCATCTTGTGGGGGGGAAGCTATCTCCTGTGTTCTTTCCCTAGTACTAGTGAAAATGGTCTAGGAGAGTGGTTTAGCTTTCTTGGGAGGGTTTACCATGTATGATTGGAAAATATTAATCATGTCTATATCTCCCAATTTAATTTCAACATCTTGTTTCTCCTTGATCTATTCTTCAACCCATAAGAGGGGCCTAGTTTGAAAACCCATTAGATTTATGGACCTTGAAATTAGATTGGATGCACTGAATGGTGGTGTGACTAGAACATTAACTAGAGAGAGCATGATAGGAGTTGGGTATGAGCCTATTATTATCTACTCTATCTCTTCATTTCTCTCCAACTTAGCCACTTTCCTTCCATCTTCTTGTTCTCCTCCTTTTCTTGGTTCAATCTATTCTAGGACTTCAATATCTGACCCAATTTATTGTTGGGAGCTTAGGAGCAATCCATCAATGGAGCTATCTTGTCCTACATGCTGAAGAGGTGGTTTCATAGCCAACTTTATTTTTTAGTTAGTTGGGAGAGTTTTGAAGAGGCTATTTTGTCTTCCTTGTCACCTCTAGGTAGCTCATCACCAATCATGGCTTCAAAATTCTTGTGCCCAATAGGATCATGGACCTTTATTTGGGGAAGTAGCCCCTAAGGTACTTTAATAGAAGTAGTACTTATTGAAGGTCCCTCATTTGAAAATTTATCCCCTTGGTTTGCCTCCTTATTTATACCTATAGGCATAGGGGCACCTATTGTCAATGTTGATCCCCTATCTCCTTCAGATGCAGCCTCTCCTTCTTGTATTGAACTTGTCTGTACTAAAGAGGGATGGTCTTGTGGGGCTATCTCCACAACCACTATAATATCTAGTTGTTGCTTTCCTTGAGCCTCCACCTTTTCACTACTAGTAGCGGCTTGCTCTTCCTACCTTGGCTCTTTTTCAAGTCCCTCCTCAAACTATTACACACTCCTTATTTCACAACTTGCATCTTATCTCAGTGGCTGAGTGAGAATATTTTGGACAAATGCTTCCATGTTCAAGGAGGTAGTTTCATTTTTAGGTGGATCCTTAGTCTGCATCACCACCTCGATACCAACTTATGTCACATATTCAAAGGACAAGGGGTCATCTAAGGCTAATGTGTCCTTCTCATCACCCTTGCCTTCCCCTCCCAAGTGTGCTTGTGACCCAAAAAATCCTATTGCTAGAGCCTTGATAGGAGTCTATGGCCTTTCCCTCAGAGTTATTTGGTTGGTCCTCATTGGGGGAGGAGTGAATGCCTTGGGTTGCTTCATCATCTCTATGATTAGACTATTTTCCTCTGAGTCTTCTTCATCACTCATATCCCTCAACCTCTAGGCATATGAGGATTTTTCCCCTTGTGGTTCTATGGCATCATGTCGAGAGGGTTCATTTACATGAATGAACTCCTTCCTCTTCTTGGGGTTGTATTTGGAGGTTGCAATATCTTCTTTGCCCTTTTAGTCTTTGGCTACTCTACTTATTCTTCCCCTCCCCTTTTCTTTGTATACATTACTAGGGAAGGAATGGGTGCTAGTTATTTCTTAGGATGAATGATTAATGAAATGGCTAGTTTAGTTAATGTGGTAGGAGATTCTTTAGCAATGATTGAGATGGGAGTAAAACTAGCAAGTTATACCTCCCCATTGGTAATCTAAGTCTAGTTTTCAACAAGACTAGTCAACTTTATAAATGATAGTCCAGACTTGGACTGTGCCACTATAGCCACATTGATATTGATCAGATTGGTAAAACTAGTATCTACAATTATACCCTTCCCTTTGCCCTTGGTCACTACTTGAGTGCTTGCTAGATGGCTAGTGTAAGGGGGAACAATGGCCTTGAGCTCCTTAACATTTATTATCTCCCTAAGAGTAGGGGTGTCACATGCACCAAAGTCTACTCCCTAGGCCTTTAACCATCCAAATGTCATTTTCATCACTGGGAAAGCCCTCCAAACATTTGAGTAATTTATTGAGATTGTAAAGTCCACTTGTGCTATGGGTTACACCTCTATATTTTTATCAGTGTATGTTGATGACACTATAGAATTATCATCAATCATATCCTTGGGGATGGGGAAAATTCCATATGAAATAATTTCTTGCATAGTGAGCCTTAGGTAATCAATTTTCCTCACTTGCTCCTCAGTTATGCACTTAGACTAGATATCTTTGTAATGTGCCTAGTGCAGGATTAAACCTATAGACATATTAACTAACCACCTAATATCATAATTAGGATGAGGTGGCATGTTATCCATCTGGTACCACCCCATTTCTTATTCTAATATTTTTTTTAGTGATCATCTTATGAGGTGGCACCATTTGTCTACATATCTCCATGAGTGCTACTTTATCATCAACATACTTGGGCAGCTTGTGAGGTGCCCTTGTAAATTTGCTTACCCAAATATATGTGAAGGTGTGGATTAAATATATACTGCACCAAATTTGTCATTCTTTTCCTAACAATCTTGGTCATCCTATTCAGGTTTCACAGAGGGAAGAAGACACTAATTATCACATTAAAGAAGAAATTATAGACCTTGGCCCAATTGTTTATGAATCCTTCCAAGGTCATCTCAGGATATAATTCATATATTTTTAGCCCTGAAGGAGTTTTTATAAGACTTAGAAAATCTCTATTATATATCAGGCTATACATAAGATAGGAGGACATGTAAAAGGTACCTTCAAATGCTTCTTTGGAAAAGATAGATATGCACAACATCATCATTTGGATATGTAAGTTATTGCTCAAAATAGAAGCCCAGTCTAGCTATTTCTTCTCTTTCAGTACACAGATAGGATGGAAAACATCCATGACTCAAACTTCTCTATCATGGGTACCCCATAAATTCTGGTATCCATGGATATGACATGTTGTGGTAGCTCCTTGAATTCTATTTTTAAAGATTTTTGGTCATCTTTAAGACCTTAGTTCTCTTTTTAGTGAGCCAACAAGTGTTTATAATATCCAAAACTATCTTATCATGTTGGTCAACATAATGCTGACACTCTACATTGGTTAAAATAATACCATCAAACTATAGTGGTATCCCAAACATGACATTAAGAGCTTTAGGGGTGAATGAGTAGACACTTGATTGATTCCCATTGAGTACAGTCCTAGTGTCTTCATGGTATACTTTTACACATACAATGACTAACTTAGAGTATGGGGATGCTAGTGGAAATGTTGTTGTAGGAGCCATATAACTCATACCTAAATTAACAACTACCTCAGGGGGGTTGGGTCTCTATAAATCACTTAGTAAGGCAGTAAAATCCAACCCCTAGACATTAGTGTCCCAAATTGCATCAAGAATTGAGGTAATGTTGCTCTTCATTGAGACAAATGGTTAAGCCATTTATTTCTAATCTTAGTATAGCCTTTATTCAAATTTAAAAACACCCTTCTTGATGGCTAACCCCCAAACACTCTAAAATTCCTCTAAATAAGCACTAGACAAGAAATCTAAGGGACACTTACTTGCAATCATGCTGACTATCACACACTTGGAGGAATAAAATCTCTAAAAATTTAACTGTAATTACTATTGTCACCACATGCCACTTTGGTTATCAAATTGCCTAAAAATATGAGTATAATCTCCAATTGTAAAAAGTGGATTCAAATGAAGAAAAACACTTAGTTATAATCATCCCCTTTTGAAATTAGGTTTAACATTAAATCCTTGGTGTATAAAAATTAATCCTCAACTACCACATTAACTTCCTTAAGCTTCATTCAAAATAAAAATGGAGGGAAACTTGATAGCGCTTCCTTTTTCAGCCAAATAACTCATCTTGTGACATGTGGCTTCATATAAGCAAATTGGCCTTTAGGAATAGTTTCACCTCCTCACTCTTCATGTTATTAATGTGGAGATGGACTATACATTTAATTCTCCCCTAGGATGCACAACTTAACATGTGTCAAAGATCTTGGTAGTTCAGAATGCTGGGGACATTTATAATTCCTCACCTTGTTTAGAAGAGACATACTTCAAAAAGGGCCCAAAAATTGAAAACCATAAATTAATGCGACATGGCATGACTTGAGTGGTCTGAACCTCATAAATTATTTGTACCTTTCCCACCCAAAGGCAAGTGAGACATCTTTTGAAAAAAGGATCGAAATCAAAATAATTTTAGGTTACTACCACGTGTCAGTATGAGATGCTTGCTCAGGCTTTCAGCCATCCTTTTACCTTTTACATCATTAAACAATTTGAGGAGGAGTTTAATACTCTTCCATCCCCTAAAAAGGCTTCATTACTTTATAAGAGCATTTAACTTGAAGGAAATTTTTAGGAGATACTCACATGTCCCTCATCCAATTTATAGAACAATTCCTCCCTTTGGCAACCAAGATATTCCAAGGGTGCAAAATGGATGTATGGCTTGGGGGTTTAGACTTATTACTGCCCAAGTTTGGATTAGAGCTTTTACCCTTTTTACATGATCTAGAATGTAATTGTACCTTACAAGACAAACTTTTAACATCTTGGGGAATGAACTTTTATTGTTACCATAAATCAACACAGGGAGTTGAATTATACTTTCATAGGTCTCACTACTTCAGAAAAGGGGTTGTCAAAACAAAGGGTGAGACCTCAACATAGAACATTATATACACATTTAAGCCAAATTACAAATTTTTTTACTGACAGGGGCCCAATTGCTCTAGTATAATTTTGGGCACTGACACCCTTCATTACCCTCAATTAATTGACCAGGACCAAAAAAATCATAGAATGGGAATTTATGAGTGATGAATCAATTTCAGAAGTCATGGGCCTTAGAGATAGTCTTCCATTGAGTGATCAAAAGCATGAAATTGGAATCACATCAGACCTTGTGACTTAATTTGAGGAGTAAGTGAACTTTCTCAATCAAAAAGACAATAAAACATTAAAGTCTACTAGTTAAAACCTCCTAAACATTTTTAGACCAGAGAAGAAGTAAATACAAAATAATATACTTTGGTAGAAACCTCTATGAGGTGACAATCGATGGGTAAGTTCACTCTCTTCAATAGGAAGTGCAAATCCCTAATAGTCCATTATTTCATTTTAGTATAGGTACCACTCCCTTTTAGGAGTAAGAATTTGAATAATTGGTACATGGTTTTTTCCACAAACATTTTTAGGTTGGATTTTTATTCCATAGGTTGTATTTAGATTATTTTTACATCAGTGAGCTTGATAAATGATTTGAGCTACAATCAGATGAAGAAGGTCAATTCCCATTAATTCCTATTATATTAGAGGATGATTCCACACGACTTGTGGAAGGCATCTATTGACATTGGCTCTATAGATGACCTTACAAAGGTTTAAATAGGAATTGGTAAAATTGTTGGGGGTAAGATTCATTTCACTAAATGAGTATTCAAAATAGATCTATAGAATTATTCCCATTAGAAATAAGTAGTACAAAAACATATTCAACACTTGGACATTCATGGAATTTTTAAATTAATCATCAATCAAGTCATAGATCAATATCAAAAAAGAGATGAAAAGTTAATGCCCTATAAAAACATGATTAAAAATCTTAAATATAACTTTGAATGCATCTAGTTTGAGCAATTACCGTGGGCTAGTAGCAAATTAGTTAATGTTGTGAAAACCCTTAGCTCATAGATATACATATCTTATAATTGATCATATTACACTTACTTCCACCAGTTTACAGTCATTTTGAATCAAATATTGTAAGTGATATTATTGGTCCTCATTCCCCTTGATACCCAAATAAATACACTTACCTTTAAAAACCATACCCTTATATTGCATTATCCCATAATTAATAGTAATAATTTATCCCTACCATATTAGATTATAGTTTACTTAGTGATGCAGTTTATTGTAGAGGTTATGAAGGGATGATAATTCAATGTTTACACTTGGGTGAATCTCATTTAGCACCCAAAGACATGCACAATGGGATTTGTAGAGCCCCACACTATCATAGTGCTCCTTACTAATACCACTACTTAAAACAAAGTGTTATTATCTCATATTGGAATCAGATGCATGTGTTTCTTATTGATTTCATATAACATGGTGATTTAATTCAAGAAATTTTGATGTTTACCTTGTTCAAACATTATCTATGGGTGCCTAGACTTGAGGGCATGTCCTAACACTCTCCTATTCGCTACATTTTCCATCTTCAAGTCAGTTCTTGTCCTTTCCCCTACCTAATTCCATTTTGATTCTTGATTGAAACCTATGAGTAATATGGCAAGATTGATAAGACATTTCAATAGGTAGTTTAGATTTGGTCATCATTGGTACATATTTGAAGGAGGAATATCAGAGTACTTTAACATGGTTTCCCTGATTGACATTTTTTTGAGATCTCCTTTTAGATCCTTCAGGTCATGTTCCTCATTACATATCACTTATTTTTTATAATTGGTTTACTATTGAAAGGTATTCCCTTTGCATCCTAGAGTTTTGTTGTAGTTGGTTTAGTTGTTGTTTAAGCCCCTACCCAAGGTTTTTTTCCTTTGATATATTATTCTTTGTATATTTGTCTATATTAAATTTTGCATCTTATTACAAAAATCCCAAAACATTAAAAAATAAAATTTAAAACATTCAAAAAAGGCATCACCTCTACAAAAGGGTTATAAAGCCACAAAATCTTTATACAGTTTGTCATCCCATTCACTAGTGGCTTTGCCTATTTTTCCTATCATCGGTGTCATTATTTGTGTATGTTATGGATAATCCTCCCTTTGCATTTGAAAATTTCATGGGCAGAAGCCTGTTATCCCATCATCATCATTTCTAATAACCATTATCATTTATTCATTAACCTCCCATTTCCTGAGAATTAAATCAGCTTGTGGTCCGAATGAAATATGTAGGCAGTGCTTGGATACATGGGTAGCTCAAGATAACTTGACCATTATCTCATTTCACTTATTTATATTCCATGAACTCAAATTTTTTTGAGTTCATTTAAGCTCTTGACATTTTGTGAGCCAATCCCATTTTCCTCTTTAATTAGTTTCATTATAATCATTGTCATCACTTTTCTTCTTTCCCATTCTTGGGAGAATAACATTTGGCTTAAAGGTCTGCATGGAAGATGTAGGCAAAGTTTAGTTGCATGGGTCATCTCGAGTCATCTCAACCACTCCTTCCTTATTATTTTACTCCCCCTTAAAATCCAAAGGGTCATATTATCCTATCTACCACTCCCTAGACTTAGAGACAATGCACCAATCGTATCTTCTTATTATCACACACACCACATGATTATTATTTAATTTTTTATTAATTTTTAGTTTATGTGTGTGTGTTTTATTATTTGATTTTATTATTTTGGATTAGCTCAGTACATATGTGTTCATGGGGTGATTAATTATGCTTGTTTGTGAATCCATCCATTAGCCTAAGACTACAATTTCATATTGATATTTCCATATCATGGTGCGTTTGTTCATTTTTCTATTGGATTGGGAGTCAATACTTATGCACATCATGGTCAAGTTGTAATGGTATTTTATATCATGATGAATATCATTGTGTGTTACATTAAAATTAAAGCACTAGAATCTTATCTATAACATCATGTGTATTAAATTTTCCCCTTGTAGGAAAATCTCATCACCTTTTCCATAATCAAATCCTTATCATTAAACATTCTGGCTACATCTATGCTAATCAAGAAATGCATCTCTAAATTAGCATATAACATAGATTCATACACATTTTTACTCATATAAAAAGGTTCAAAACTTGAGCTATGCTTGCTAATATGTCAATCTAGTCAATTAGGCTGATCAATAATTACATCTACCATGTTGGGGAAAATTTAGTAATCAATGATCAAATCTACCCTATTAGGGAATCTCAATTTATTCATCAATAACTTCCCCCCTCTTTTGGGGAAACTCATTTTTTTACTCTATCAATAATTGGCAATCAGAGTGTCCACTTTATTCCTTTCGAGGTCATATCCATCAATCTTATTTTTCAACTACTCCATTGAGGGGCATCGTGGGCATTCCAAACATTGTTTGGGGCACTAGTGTGAACTTATTTTTAGTAAATTACATAAAAATCAATAGAAATATGAGTCCTTTATTATTCAATATTTATTAAATAATTTTAATGACTTTTTCATTTTTTTAAAAAGATGTTGTTTTGTCTGGTATCTCACAATGCCTTCTCAAATAAGGGAAAATATAGAGACTGATAATTTAGGTTTAGATTTACACAAATCAAAACACATTCTATTATAATTCATATGGGATATTAAATATATTTGGGAAAATTACAATATAATTAGAGAGTTACATATATAGATAGGAGGTCTCTAATTTTTGAGGAACCTATAACTATCTCAAATACCCCCAATGTCTCTTCTATCTGCTAACATCTCTCATCCATTTATTAACTCAACTTATATAATTATGTTAGTTGGTCCAACAACCCAATCTCACACAAATATAATTTATTATATCTTAATAATATGAGTTATCACAACAACTTATAAAGTATTAAAGATAATAATATTCACCCAAATATACATGTGAGCACTAAACTATAAATTTATAACATTCCCCCCTTAGTGCTAACATGGCAGAACACTTCTCATTCTTAAACTACAACATGCTACCTCTGCTTACTCATGATCTTGATCTACATGTGCCATCACATAACTTTCTAATATTTTCAAAAGTTGATTTTATGGATGGATATAGTAACCAGCTAGGTATGAACAAGGACCCACACTTCTGTTCATCCTCCAGACTTGTCTATTAATGGTTTTACATAGGCTTTGACCAACAATCTAAAAATATGGTTTTATAAAAGAATATAAAAAAACTTATGCAGATGGAAACCGACAAAATTTATAGATGGTTTTATATAAGATCACCAATAACTATTAAAAATGGTTTTGCATAGGATCACCATTAACCCTTATAGATGATTTTGCTTAGGATCACCAACAACCCTATACAAGCATCATGATTTATAATTTTTTTTTTGATCAACACTCTACTACATTTTTACATTAGGGAATTACATTTGGAATATCTCACTTACTACATCACATAAAAAATAATTCATTTGTTCTTATTTTTTACCACTCAAAATGCTAAAAAATGAAAATAAAAAATGAGGACTAAGTCCTCATCACCACCTGTAGCCACTATATGCAATTTTCATCACTCAATCTCACACATCATATATGGTCACCATTGACATTGGTGATGATCCTCAGCTTAGACATTGTGCTTTATTTATTTTCCACTAATTCATTAAGCAGCCCCGTCATTAATGGATTGTGAGAGAATGTTATTTGTAGTCCAATCTCATGTGCCTCCATCCTCCTGCTATGATGCTTAGTTGGTCAAAAAATTTGAATTTTAATCTCAAATACATGAAGCCCCATATAAAATGGACTTGGATGTCAGTTTCAAATGATAATGCATCCAATTAAACTATAGGATTATTTTTATGACTCTTTTATAATGTGATGTTTGAAAACACTATTTTGACACATAACTAATGACTCAACAAAAAGACTTTGATAATAATTACAATACATGATGACTTTTTGAATACTGATGAAACAACACAAATAATAACTATTATGACACTTTTAGGTTTTTGAACATATAAATAATACAAAAATATACACAACCTATGTTTATTAACAAGTAATAGAATGTATAAAGTCTCCTAAACAATACTTAGAATTAAAATCATACAAAAAAACACTAAAACTTTATAAGCACACATTGACCTTTTATACTCTTAAAAAAATGATAAAATAAAATAACATAAGTTTTAGTTTACTACCTATGTAAATAATTGACATTAAAAAATGAATAAAAATATATATAATATAAATATCGATTGATATAAAGTGTGAGAACATGGCATTGAGATTGATTGTAGGTCATAGGAATACTACAATATATGCACAGATGCATGTTTTCTATGGTCAAACATTGTTGGGGAGGCCACATGAGTTGGATATCAGAATATCTAGTTGACATTGGGGTGAAACCCAACTAGAAAAGTAGCAAAGGATGAAATTGATGTGAATATACCAAGTCATCAACCCACCAAAGAAATCCAACATTGATTTTTATAGAGAATGGATCAATATTTGATATTATTCTATCTACAAGCATTGGCAACTGTCATGAGTTGCACAAAATAAAAATAATAATAACCATGTGACGGTGCCTATAATTGAAGTTGGAATAACTAGAACATGGATGACAATGGTAGGAGTGGAGGTTATAATGATAAATTTAAATGGAAACTCAATGCACAAGAACACATATGCTTGAATGTCAAAGTTGGAAGGTTATGGTATAGATCTAGACTACACTTTTAATGAAGGATCCAAATAAATCCAAATGATCCATACACTGATTTCACTGGCACATCAAATAGATAACTTGGTATACATAGAGTCCATGTTTAAGATAATATCCTATTAAGCATTCAAATCAACTTTAACACTTTGTTTAATCTTCTCAAAGATACCTTACTATGAAGAAACCTTAAATATTGATAGATTTATCTCAAAGAACCATACATATTCCTTTAAAGACTCTCATGACTATATCCCTATGGCTTTGATACTAGACGATAATTTTGTTTTAGATTTTCACAAATTAAACACACATATTAACACTTCACAATAAATCAAAACACACTCTATTATAATTCATGTGGGATATTCAATATATTTTGGACAATTACAATATCATTAGAGTGTTATTTATAAAGAGAGGAGGCCTCCTATTTTTGAGGAGCCTATCACTATCTCAAATCCCCGCAATCTCTATTCTATCTCGTAACATCTCTCATCCCTTTATTCCCTCAACTTATCTAATTACATGGGTTGGTTCAACAACCCAATCTTAGTTAAATATAATTTATTCTATCCTAATAATATGAGCCATCACTACTCATAAAATATTATAAATAATAATATTCACCAAAATATAAATGTGAGCACTAATCTCTAAATTCCTAAAAAACTTAGTTCTCATCACTTTTACATCAAAAATTTAATTAAAATGATTTATATAAATAATACACAAATCACTGAAACACCCAATTTAGTCTACACACCTAATGTGCATCTTCTGAAATGTATTAGTGTATCCCTGATTAAGGAAATATACCATATGCAATCATAAGCTTCATCTAACTCATCTTACATCAAATTGTGACTTTGAAATCATTTTTTTGGGATTAATTAAGTTAAATAATTAGTTCAAATTTTGATATTGCATAAATCACCCAAAAACTAATTAGGATTAAGTAGCCTATTAAATCAAATCAAATAGCTAAGCATACAATCAATAGAAATAGTCTAATTTCTAATTATGTAATATTCAAATATTCAACAAATATCTAAATAGTGACATCATCATGACATCACATATAAAATTTTCAAGAATTAACATAAATACAAGGAAATATCATAAAATTGAACCCATGCCTCATTAATGCAAAATTGATTCCAAACATTTATTGTATTTTGTATACCAAATGGATTGATTGTGGGCCACACATCTTCATCTTGATCCAATAGCCATAATCAATCTAAAAATTCTATACATATAAGGTTCATTTAAGCATAATGACCAAGTTTTTTTAGTGAAAATAAACTCTATAAAAATCTAAAGGAAAGCTTCATCATTACTCCATTTTCTATCTTATTCTATTCAATTCAAGCCAAATATTGTGTAATCTAGGGGAGATGCTACCAACGTGAAGGTGTGACTTCGATGAAGATTCCAAGGCTAAAATATTAGGCTCAGTACACTATAAATCCAACTTATAGAAATAATCCATAGGAAAATTATAGATTTTGTTTTGTCTTTTTATTTGTTTATATTTTCCTAGACCTTGTCTAGACAGATGAATTATGCTTGAGAATGTCATGTTCATCAATTTGTTTTGGTTTTTGAATCACTAACGAATAACTAACCTCTATTATAATTATAATCTAAAAATTATAAAGGGCACGTGACATTTTAAAAATGGTACACACCCTTTGAAAAAAATCCAATCCAAATTTTGAATAGGCTTGGAATTCCAAGCCTAAAGGGTTCATGCGCTATAAGAATACAAGCTTAGAGTATAAGAATATAACATGTAAAATATATCAAATGTAAGCATATATTTGAATTTTTATCTTACTATCTATACATTGATAATTAAAAATAAAAAAATACAATCAAATCCTCACAAACAAACAAAAAATAAAAGTAAAACTTAAAGGGTGCATGCCCTTTGTAGTATAAAGGGCATGCACCCTTTAAGTTTTACTTTTATTTTTTATTTGTTTGTGAGGATTTGATTGTATTTTTTTATTTTTAATTATCAATGTATAGATAGTAAGATAAAAATTCAAGTATATGCTTACATTTGATATATTGTACATTTTATATTCTTATACTCTAAGCTTGTATTCTTATACTTTAATATTCTTAAAATAAATAAAATTTGATATATCATACATTTTATATTCTTATACTCTAAGATTATGTTTTTATACTTTAATATTCTTAAAATAAATAAAATGTAAGAATATACTTTAAATTTATTTTACTAAATACAAGAAATTAGGGCCACATTAGGTCTTTTAAAATCAATTCCAACACTATAAGAGTTTCTGTTTAGAAAATAGTTTTTGAAAATTCAATTTGGTTAGTACTTAGTCATATTCAAAATTTTATATTTGAATAAAATATTTTCTAGGTGTAAATTTTGTACCCAATGTCTATTTTTGGAAAACTAATGGTGATTGTTTAGGTTTTTGGACCTTATAGATTGATTTATGACATTTTAAGGAGTTCCATGTAAACCAAAAATTAATTTTACAAACTGTTGTTCCCAAAATTTATCACTTGATTTTGAGGACAACATGTCGACCATTTTGGTCCTATAGACCAAAACTCTCTTTTTTCTTTCTCAAAAATGTTCTGAGCAGTTAAGTTTTTCAAATATTCAAGCCTTTTCAGCTAAGGAAGTCACATGTTCAACAGGTGGGCTTTCTTCAAAGGAAGTTAAAAACACTTAAGGCATTTCCTTAGTGTTTTGAGGATGATTCAATGTAAAGGTTCAATAAAAATACTTAACGACGGGATTCAAACAATTAGAATGAACCACTTTGAACCATTGAACCATTGAACCCTGCCTCCAAAAGGTTCAAAGGTTTAATGAGTTCAAAGGTTCAAAGACTTTAGTGGACTTAAGGAAAAGAAGGATTCAAAGAGTTAAGATTGAACCATTGAACCATTAAACCTTAAATCGAAGAAGTTCAAAGGTTCAATGAGTTCAATAAGTTTGACAGACATAGAAAATGAAAGGATTCAGAGAGTTCAAAGATTCAAAGGATTTCAAGAAATAGAATGAACCGTTGAACCTTGAACCAGAATGGTTCAAAGGGTTCAAAGAGTTCAAAGTTTGAAAGGAAGATTTGAGTGAATGGATGAAGTAGAAGATTCAAGAAATAAGTTCAACCAAATGGTTTAACCGAAGAAGAAAAAGAGAGTGAATGCAACCCTTTACAAAACATTCAATCACTGAACCGTTGAACCTTTGAACCATTGAACATTTGAACCAAAAGAGTTCAAGGTTCAAGGTTCAAAGAGGTGCAAGTGACTGGTGACGTCCCCAAAAATGTCAAATTTAGGGTGATTGAATAATCATTGATTTTCAAAAGACCTGAGAACAAGCTCAGCGACCAGCCCAGAAAGGAGCTGAAGGAGCTAGCAAAAAGTGAGAAGATAGCCTCGAGAGCTCAGATCGTCAGGAAGAGATAAAAAGTGGAAAGGAAAGAGAGAACAACTATAGGAAATCCATAAATATCTATAAGAGAGTTATTTCTAGTAGGTGGAATAGTCCACTAGATGGACATCAAAGAACACAAACATTCAAAGGCATGACCTATTTTTCTGCATTAAGTAAAGGCAAATAGATAGTCATGTAAGCGTCATAAAGAAGACCAAATAACCCATGCTTAGGAGGAGACATTTGAGATGATTCAAAATGCCAAAGTCAAGGCTGATGACCTATTCTAGCATGGCCCTTTCATAGATATTTAATGCATTCAATTCAACATGGGCTATTTTCATGAAAACAAGCACCCAAGTCTTTCTTGTGATGCTATATATTGTAATCTCTCATTTTGTATAGAAGGAGATCTCTATGTTATTAGAAGTGAAGCTCTACCCAAATTGAAAGGCATTCCTAAGACTTTGAGCTTAGACTGTTAATCATATTTTGTTAAATGAATGAGAAAGCAAGCAACCTTTTAGACTTTGTGTTGGAATAAGCTTGTGTCATCTAGGAAATTGTTCTTATGTTTGTTTCCTAAATACAATATTGTCCATTTAATCAAAAAAGCAGAACAAGTGGAAGTAAGCTGGAAGATGTCCTAAATCCAATTGTGGGAGACTTTAAGATGCCATAATTGCCTTCAGTCTATGTTTTATGTAAACGATACTGGAGAGACTTTGAGCTCTCCTTATCCTTCATAATCTCACTCTGTTGTAGTTTTAGGTGTAGACTTTGGGCTACGCTTCAAACTAATATGTTCCTTTGTCCTAATTAGTGGGAGGAAAAATGAAAGACTTTGTACTTTTGTGGGTTTTTTTTGGTTTTAGTTACTACCTGGGAAGTCTTCCTCTAGTTTTTTGAACATCAATTCTGAAAGAAGAGAAATGCCTTCAACAATTGCCCAGGAATTCTCCTCTATTTTGTGAACATCATCTCTAAAAAAAGAGAGATAGATGGTATGATTTCACCCCTATGTGTATTTTTAGCTTATATATATACACTATAAATTATATGGAACCTCCCCTTGCTGAGAGGAGAGATTTGTCTCAATCTGGCTGTGGTCAGCATATCCATTTTATTGTATGAATATCCTTATGCTGTGGTTGATGCACCTATTTTGCTATCAGTCATATGGTGAAAAAATATTCACCCAATAGTTTTTAGTGACTCCACTAGGGATGAACAAGTAGCTTGAAGCTTCAAGCTTCAAAATTGAAGCAGTTCCAGTTCTTTTCCATATCTATTTTACACTCTGGTAGATGCATTGTACACTTAAAGCCAGAGAGCTCAAGGTATTGTTGACCTTGTATTTGAGTTGGTGCAGCTAAATAATTTTGATCTTTCCCCTCCACAAACTCACCTTTAGAAAACTAGGAGTTTTCCTCCTACAAACATTAGGTCCCCAATACCAGGTAAAGCTGCTCTTTCCTCTGCTAACAAAGCTTTGTCCATACATATCCCACATAGATTTATTATCCCTCCTTTTAATAGCCATACCATGGAAACTTGAGGCCCTTGGGGTAATACTTTTAGGCCCCTAGGGTAATACTTTTAATCCCCTAAATTTGACCCCACCTCTACATGAGCTACCTCGTAGCTCAAGAAAAAATTTCCCCAAGTTCTACGGTGATGGGAAGGTTCATCCTGATGAACATATAACAACCTTTTGCATAGCCTATGGTGTGATAGGTGTTGAATATGAAGACATTGTAGTCAGAATATTTGTGGAGACATTGCAAGGCACTACTATAGACTAGTTTTATCATCTGCAAGCACAAATAGTGACTAACTGGAACACTGTCAAAGCCAAATTTGAGGCTAGGTTCAAACCTGCAGAAGATGCACATGCCCTGTTAGCTTAGCTTACACAAATGAAGAAGAAACCTCATGAATCCATGAGAGACTTCATTTTTAAATTAAACAAGTTGAGGAATATGATTCCCACAATTACTTAGCTGACACCTGAGAATCTCGAATGCTTATTCATCAACTCTTAGCTTCTTGAAGTGAGTTTCCTGTTGAGGCAGGTTAGCCACATAGATCTTGTTGCAGCTCAAATTTTGGTGACTGAGGTTGAAGATGATCTTATCTTGGTAGGAAAGATAAGAAGAGATCCTAACATAAGTAAATCTTCTTCATCTTCTGAATATTATTATATAGGTACCACTAATCCTATGGTGCAAAAGCTAGCAAATGAATTACTAGCTCTAAAAAAGAAAATGGCACAAGGGATGTCTTCTCCTCCTTATCAAGATGTACCAAGGAGGATGTTTCTTAACTAGTCATATCAGGGCAATATTGCTAGAAATCAAGGGCAACCAAATCACCTTCCTCCCCCACTAGGGAAGCTTGCCATTGAAGTAGCATCAACTAACTTAGTAGTTGGTTATCTTGAAACTGAATCTAATTTTTCTTTCCAACCTAAGTTGAACTAAGAAGATGAAATTGATATCTTTGCAGAAGGCCAAGAAGAATTAGTTGGTGACTCCAACATTAATTTATTAAATTACCAAGATGAACCCAAAAGTAAGGGAGAAGCATTTGATGGATCATACGTTGTATTTACCAGGTCCCAGAACCAGTCAGCTCAATAAGTGGATAAAGGAAAAATAGGGGAAAAATATTGACCAGTAATTTCAATTGCTAAATGAGGAACTTCACTACCTTTCCAATCAAAGGACCTAGTGATCAGTAAAAAAGTAAGTACCTCAAATATTCCTTCACCTTTTACTTCAAATTCACAGAATAGTCCTACACCTAGCAAAAATTATATTGATGGACTGCCTTCCTCTATTTCAAATTCATTTCAGTCATTTGATATTATTGACCATGCTAAGAAGACCAAAATTCAAATGTCTGAGTTTGAATTCTTGTAATCTAACCCTGAGAAGTTTGATAGGTTAGTTTAATGCATCAAGAATAAAACCATCTTTGTAGGATAATAAATTTTGAAAGTAACTCTTATTTCCCCAAAGAACACACCTACTTGAAATAATCTTGTGATTACTCCTCTAGCTACTCCTGTAGAGACAAAACCATTTTATGTCTCCCTATTGATAAATGGTCATCAATTGAACAATTGCATAATTGATTGTGGTGCATCTAACAATGTCATGCTCACCAAGGTGGTAGACTCTCATGGTCTCATACTAACTAAGACCTTTGGGAGATGTTTCTCCATTTAAAACAAACAAGTGCCTCTACTGGGACAAATCAAAGATGCTCAATTTGCATTTTTAGCCTTCCCGGATAAAAGAATCAAAATGATAGTCCTGGTGACTGACATCCCAACCTCTTACATAATTCTTCTTGGTAAATTTTTTTCAAGGACGTTGGTGGAGAATTGAGCATGAACCTATCTGAAGTGAGAATTCTTGTCAAGGGTGTCATGCAAAGGCTGCTTCTTGAGAAGGAGGCAAAGTACATTTTCACCCAAACTTCTACCCTTGAAGCTCAAATTCTATTTGAGTCTTCAGGCATGGGTAATTACTTTTTGTCCACTGAAGATGTTCCTATTTCAGTAGATGAAAGCTTACTAAGTGACAATCCAAAAAATTTAGATAAGACATCAAAATAATTGGTAGGGTGCAATACACATGAAAAAGGATCTTCCCTTCCTGATGAGGAAAAATTTGAAAGAAGATCGGATTTTAATGATGTTTGGATTTTAGAATTTGATGGTAGCAATTCTTCTACTGGTTCTGGAGCTGAAGTTGTTTTGATATCTCCTCAAGGATATATTTTCCCCTATACATATAAGTTACAATTTAGCAACACTAACAACACTATTGAGTATGAATCGCTGCTACTTGGATTAAAAGCTACTCAAGATAAAGGTGTTAAAATCCTTCATGCAAAAGGAGATGCTGAGTTGGTGGTTTTTCAGGTGAGGAACCTATATCAAACCAAGAATGAAAGATTGTGATATTATCACAATCTGGTGTGGGACTGCATTGAAAGCTTTGATGCTTTCAATATTTCTATTGTGCCCAGAGAAATCAATAGCCGTGCAGATGCATTGGCCATCTCTACAACTCTTTTGGTCCCTCACCAAGATTTCAAAGAAGATAGGTACACTATCAAGTTGGTCTTCCAACCAAGTGTACCTGATAACATCGACCATTGGTAGGTGTTCAATGGCGACAACCAAATCATTACTTTTATAGAATAGATGGATAGCTTTGAAAAGCTTTAATTTAAGGAAGTGAATCTCCACCATGGGAATTAGCTCCTAAAACAAATTCAAAAGCTGATGAAGAGTTCCTTCAACTCAAAAGGAATAAAATTCTAAAAGGATTAGTTTCTCTTGATAAACATTTCAATAAGCATGATAGGTTTATCAAGGTATAGCAAATCGATTCAAAATCCTCCAAGGATTTTGATCAAATAAATTTGAGTACATAAGATAATCCCAAGATGGTCAACATTGGGAATTGTTGTACCCCTGATGAAAAAAATCAAATTTATCACACTGCTTCACCATTACATTGATGTTTTAGCATACTCTTATGATGATCTGAAATCTCTCAGACCTGAAGAAATCTAGCATAAAATTCCTCTCAAAATTGGGTCATTGCCTCATAAGCATAAACAAAGGTAGTACAACCCCAAGATATCAGGTACTATCCTTTTTGAAATACAAAAAATGCTAAATGTAAGAATTATTTTCCTAATCCATCATTCCACCTGGATTGCAAACATAGTCCCTATGAGAAAGAAGAATAGAAAAATTCTCTTGTGTGTTGATTTTAGAAATCTAAATCAGTCATCTTTAAAGGACAACTATCCCCTACCCATCATGGATTAGCTGCTACAGACAGTGACTGGCACTGAGATGTTATCAATGCTAGATAGTTTTTTGGGATACAATCAAGTGAAGGTTGGTGAAGTAGACCAACATAAGACTAATTTCATAACACCTTAGGGTACCTTTGCATATCACAGAATGCCTTTTGGCTTGATCAATGCTAGCACCACCTTACAAAGAGTAATGGATCTTAATTTCAAAAATGAAATAGATAATTTCATTATGGTATACTTTGATGACTTGACAGTCTTTTCTAAGCATCATCTTGATCATGTGCATCATCTACAACAAGTGCTATAAAAATGTCGATAAAATGGTATTTTTCTTAATCCTAAGAAGCCAATTTTTGGGGTTATAAAAGGTAAAATTCTTGGTCACAATGTGTCCTAAGAAGGCATAAAGATTGACCCAGAAAGGGTCAAATCTATTCAAGAGCTTGCTCTTCCTGCCAGTAAGACTACAATTCACTCTTTCTTTGGAAAGGTGAATTTTCTGTGAAGGTTTATTCCTGAATTCACAGAGAAGACTTACCACATTGTCAATATGATGAAGGGTAAAGCCACTTTTAGCTAGACTAAAGAAGGCAAGTCAGCATTTCAAAACATCAAGGAAGCTATCACCTATGCCCCAATCCTAATTTATCCTGATTACACCAAAGACTTCATGATGTACAACTATGCTTCTGAACATACACTTTTAGCCATCTTGGTTCAGCAGGAATAAAGAAGGTGTGGAATCTCCCATATCTTTCATGAGTTGTCCTCTCAAAGCTCATGAGTTAAAGTATTTAAACATGGAAACGCATGCTTATGCTGTGGTAAAGGTGGTAAAGCACTTCTATTTTTACATCCTAAACTCACACACTATTACTCTAGTTCTTGACACAACAGTCAAGTCCATACTAACTCAGCAAGAGTTTGGAACCAAAAGGGGCAACTGGATTGGTAAAATCTAGGAGTTTGATCTTGTTATTAAATCAATAAAGCTTATGCAGGGAAAGGGGCTATGTGAATTAATTGTTGATAACATACCAAAAGAAGTAGGGCATGAAGAAATAAAAGTTGAAGACATGCTAATAGTTCTTTTTGTCACTACTACGAATGAGTGGTATTTAAATATTGCTCATTTCTTTACCTATGGTGAGTGTCCTGCTCACCTGTCTTGTAAAGAAAAGAGGACTGTTAAGTTGAAAGCTACCAATTTTGTCTTGTGGGACAATGGTCTGTATAAGAGGAACTTTGATGGGGTATTCCTTCATTGTATGGATAAAGCACAACAAAACAAACTTCTGGATTCTTTCCACAATTTGGCTTGTGGAAGACATTTTTCTATGCCTATGACTACCCATAAGATTCTGTGAGCCAGATACTATTAGCCTACTCTATTTTGAGATTTATACGCTTAGGTGCGTAGATGAGAGCTATGTCAATAGTTTGTTGTCAACCCCAAGTTGGTTGCATTACCTCTCAATCCTGTGGTGATAGAAGAGCCATTTTAGTAATGGGGAATTGATTTCATTGGCACTATAAATCTATCTTTGAGTGCTAGACATGATTGTCCTTACAACCATAGACTACTTTACCAAGTGGGTAGAAGCCATTCTAGTCAAGCATGCTACTTCAGAAGTAGTGTGTAATTTCCTCAAGGAAAACATCATTTCCAGGTTTGGGGTTCCAACCAAGATTGTAATAGATCATGCAACTTATTTCTCTTCTCATGAGATTACCTAGTTTTAATACTATTATGGGATTATTATTTCCCACTCTTCTGACTATTATCTACAAGGAAATGGTCAAGTAGAATCAAGTAACAAGAACCTAGTGACCATTATTAGGAAGTTGGTAGATGACAATCAGAGAACTTGGCATAAAGCATTACTTGACGCTTTATGGGTAGACATAATTACACCCAAGAGGGTGATAGGTATGTCCCCATTCCAACTTCTGTATGGTCTAAATGTAGAGATACTGATCACCCTAGAATTACCAGCATTAAAGTTAGCAAAGGCAATGGAAGATTTAACTTTTGAAAGTTCCATTGACAAAAGGATAATGTGCTTGACTGAACTTAATGAGCAACGAACTATGGTGGTGGAATAAATTACTGTGCATCAAAGTCTAGTAAAGAGACTCTTTGAATAGAAAGGAAGGATCTATGATTTTCAAATTAGAGATCAAGTCTTTTTATGGGACAAGAGGAGAGAACCAAAAGGAATGCATGGAAAATTGGATTCCTTATGGAGAGGCCCATTTTCCATTCATCATTTAAATGGTGAAAATGGTTTTTTGCTGAGATATCAAGATGGAACGCCATTTACTCTACCTCACAATGGGTAGCATCTAAAGCACTTCAATCCTTAAAGTATCAGATAAGTCCATTTGTATATATGTATAGTCTTTCTTTGTTTTATGTTTTTCATTTGTTTTTGGCACATTTCTTTTTGGGTAGCATGACTTCATAGCCCAATGGCATAAATGACGGCACTAAGATTTTGGTTTCTACTCCCTTTGACTATTTTAAAATTTCAATCGATGAAAGTTCCCCAATTGGAGCTAGCTGTTGTTCCTAAAATCCATCACTTGTTTTTGAGGACAACATGTCGACCATTTTGGTCCTACAAATTAAAAATCTCTCTTTTCTTTCTCAAAAATGTTCTGAGTAGTTATGTTTTGCAAATATTCAAGCCTTTTCAGCTAAGGAAGTCACAGGTTCAACAGGCGAGCTTTCTTCAAAAGAAGTTCAAAACACTTAAGGCATTTCCTTAGTGTTTTGAGGATGGTTCAATGTAAAGGTTTAATCAAAAGACTTAATGATGGGATTCAAATAATTAGAATGAACTGCTTTGAACCATTTAACCATTAAACCCCACCTCCACAAGGTTCAAAGGTTCAACGAGTTCAAAGGTTCAAAGACTTTAGTGGACTTAAAGAAAAGAAGGATTTGAAGAGTTAAGATTGAACCGTTGAACTGTTGAACCTTGAACCAAAGGAGTTCCAAGGTTCAACGAGTTCAATAATTTTGATGGAATTAGAAAATGAAAGGATCTAGAGAGTTTGAAGCTTCAAAGGATTTCAAGAAATAGAATGAACCGTTGAACCTTGAACCAGAATGGTTCAAAGGTTCAAAGGGTTCAAAGAGTTCAAAGTTTAAAAGGAAGATTTGAGTGAATGGATGAAGCGAAAGATTCCAGAAAGAAGTTCAACCAAATGGTTCAACTGAAGAAGAAAAAAAGAGTGAACATGGCCCTTTACAAAACATTCAATCACCAAACTGTTGAACCTTTGAACCATTGAAGCTTTGAACCAAAAGAGTTTAAGGTTCAAGGTTAAAAGAGGTTCAAGTGACTGGTGATTCCCCCATAGATGTAAAATTTAGGGTGATGGAATAACTATTGATTTTTAAAATCCCTGAGAACAAGCTTAGTGACCAGTCCATAAAGGAGCCAAAGGAGTTAGCATAAAGTGAGAAGATAGCCTTGAGAGCTCAGATCGCTAGGAAGAGATAAAATGTGGCAAGGAAAGAGAGAAAAACTATAGGAAATATAGAAATATCTATAAGAGAGTTATTTCCAGTAGGTGGAATAGTCCACCAATTGGGCATCAGAGAACACAAACATTCAAAGGCATGGCCTATTTTTTTGCATTAAGTAAAGGCGAATAGACAGTCGTGTAAGCATCATAAAGAAGACTAGACAACCCATGCTTAGGAGGAGACATTTGAGACGATTTAGAATGCCAAAGTCAAGGCTGATGACCTATTCTAGCATGGCCCTTTCATAGATATTCAATGTATTTAATTCAGCATGGGCTATTTTCATGAAAACAAGCACCCAAGTCTTTTTTGTGATGCTATATATTGTAATCTCTCATTTTGTATAGAAGGAGATCTCTCTATTATTAAATGATTGAGAAAGTAAGTGACCTTTAGACTTTGTATTAGAATAAGCTTGTGTCATCTAAGAAATTGTTCTTATGTCTATTTCCTAAATACAGTATTGTCCATTTAATCAAACAAGTAGAACAAGTGGAAGTAAGATGGAAGATGTCCTGAAGCCAATTGTGGGAGACTTTGTGATGCCATAATTGCCTTTAGTCTATGTTTGTGTAAAGGATACTAGAGAGTCTTTGAGCTCTCCTTATCCTTCATAATCTTTCACTCTATTGTAGTTTTAGGTGCAAATTTTGGGCTATGATTTAAACTACTATGTTACTTTGTCCTAATTAGTGGGAGGACAAACAAAAGACTTTATGCTTTCATGGGTTTCTTGTGGTTTCAGTTACTAGCTAGGAAGTCTTCCTCTGGTTTTCTGAACATCATTTTTGAAAGAAGAGAAATGCCTTCAGAAATTACCCAAGAATTCTCCTCTATTTTGTGAACATTATCTCTGAAAAAAGAGAGATGGATGATATGATTTCACCCATGTGTGTATTTTCAGCTTATATATATATTATAGGGAACCTCCCCTTGATGAGAGGAGAGATTTGTCTCAATCTGGCTGTGGTCACCATATCTATTTTGTTGTATAAATCTCCTTATGCTATGGTTGATGCACCTATTTTGCCGTCAGTTAGCTGGTGACAAAATATTCACCCAACACAAACCTCACATCTAAGAGATAGTGAAATATGAGAGGATATTTCCACATGAATTTTCATACACATTAAATAATTTATACCATTTATAGTCACCCTCTAAAGTTACCTTTAGTTCATATTAAAGTCACATAGGCTTTTATTTTTTGAAAATTATGATCCTTAAATCAGATATCAAGTTGTAGGAGGGAGACATTTGGGTGTATTTATAACATATGAATTTAGTAGGTGACATTATGATGACCTTATAGGTGAATTTAGGTTGACTTGTGATATGTAATTGAGCTGTATTTAGTAAATGAAGTTTTCATGTCATAAGGGGTGATGTTAGGATGCATTTAGAGGAAATATTGAGAATATTTTTAAATATGACATTGGTTTTTCATGTACAACTATGCAACTACATACACTTATCCTTTTCATACTTACAAGGTTCATGCATAACTTAGCTTGGATTATTTCACACCTCATTCATTGACAAGTACCATGACACTTATACATATAACATCTTGTACCTAACAAAAATATTGTGTACCACTACATTTATGTGTAATAATTCACTTTTACATAGAGCCTATTTTACCATGCAGAGCCCATGTGACATATCATGTACCTTGCATGGAGATTTTAGTCACGATGCATCCATGTGGATTACTAGATGGAACTTCTTAGTTTAGTGACATGTTAGTGAATATCTTAGAGTAATAATCCAATTGAACAAGTCAACTACCACATATTTAGGATAAGTTCAACCATTTTATGGGAAAAATATGAAAATACTTGTAGTCCTATTCTTTTGGTAACTTTAGATAATTTTAATTTCCTTCTTATATTATTTACATAAATATGTAACATATTTGAATTGAGGTTTATGATATACACAATCATAGAGATATATAACATGCTTGAGTATCTAACCTTTCTCATATGCATTGTATTCACACCTTGAGACTAGTTGAATCAAAGGAAGTGTTTCCCCTCTTGATTATGTGAATGTGCATTCCTAGCATTGTTGTATAATTATTCATCTCTACTATTCATTCCCATTGAAGATAAGTTATGTTTTCTACAAGGATCAGTCTTTTAAATACTTAAATTTATGTTGGTTTACTCTTTAAAAGACAAAAAAACATACATACTTCATAGCCTAAAATCTCATATTTAAGTGAAATGTTGTCTCCTACACAACATATCCTATGCCCCATGGTTTTGATCATTTGTATCAAAGTATATCTCTTTTATATGATTATAAACATTTAAGCACAATAAGAGAAATAAGGATTACTACTTAAATATATTTTAGCCTACCTAGAAGAACTCTATAGAAAAAATAATATGGGTGACACTTGGAAGCAACTTGAGGCAACTCCTTACATCTAAAATCTCATTATTGATGCCATAGAAGCATAGTTTATGAAAACATTTTTCCAATTCTATGAGTTGATGATGGAGCTCAACCTAACACATTCGAACTCTCTCTTGTGGTATGCTTAATAAAAATTTCACTAGTGTTATCAAGTCTAAATTTATATTAGGTTGTCACATTTGTGTTTATGGGGTACTATATGCCCTATTTGAGTACCCTATGTAAGTAATCAAGAGTTTTATTTCATAGGGAAATAAAAAAGGGCCCATTGAGTCCAAATATACATTATGTGGTTGTATTTTTTATTTAATAGGCTTGATATGCCTGATTTGAGTGATAGATTTAAAACATCGAGTGATTGTTGCATGGGGCACTCAAATAAGGAATATAAAGTGTGAATTTAAAATATTCTATCACATCTATATTTAACAAGCTTGATATGATTTATTTTCATGCCTTGTGAAAATAATCAAGTTATTTGTTGCATGAGGTAATAAAATAGGGCATATCAAGTCTGAAGTGATTTTATATGAAATTAAAATAAGGAAATAAAGTGTGAATTTAAATAAAAGGCTATCACATTTTTATTTGTAGGGCTTGATATACCCTATTTGACTTCCCCATGAAACTAATCAAGTGATTGGTTGTATAAGGCACTCAAATAGGATATATCAAGTTTACATTTACATTATTTTTTTATATTTATGTTAATGTGGATGATATACCCCATTTATGTGTTATATGCAACCAATAAAGTTATTGGTTACATAAGTCACTCAAATAAGGCATGTATCAAGTCATAATTTAATATATTAGGTTATCTCATTTGAGTTTAGGGGGATCAATATGCCATATTTAAGTGCACCATGTAGATAATTTAATGATTAGTTATATAGGTCACTCAAATATGGCATATTGAGTCTAATTTTACGTTAGTTTATCACATATATGTTTAGGTAGATCGATAAACCATATTTAACTTACCCATGTAGCTAATCAAATAATTTATTGCATGAGGCATTCAAATAAGTCATATCAAGCATAAATTTACATTAGGTTGTCAATTTATTATGTTTAAGAGGCTTGATATGCCCTATTTTAGATCCCAATGCACTGAATCAAGTTATTGGTTTCCAATGCAATTAAACATGGAATATCAAGTTTGAATTTATATTAGGTTGTCAAATTTATGTTTAAGAGGTTTGATATGTCAGGATCCTACTCTCCCCAATAAGATTATATATGATTACCTTTGTATTAGCAACTAAACACGGAATTATACCAGAATGAATAAGTAACTAGAAATATGAAACAACACAGGATATGAGAGACAATACATAATTGTATTAATAATCACTCAGAAGAAAATACAATAAAGAAGATGCCACTTCTTCTTCCACCTCTAAGGCTTGCCACACCTCAAGGACTTCTTCCCTCTCTCTCACGGTCCCAACACACAACTCAAATACAGAGTTGTTCACCTCCACCAGTCAGTAACAATGCTGCTAGTACACCAAGTACACAACCATACTCCAAGTAGATCTCCCTTTCCTTGCTGCCACCTGCAAATCAACAGACCTTACTATGTAGATGTCTCTACACCTTGAAGAACCCTTGTCCTTGCCTCACCAAGTCCTTATGATTATTCAACCATTACCCCAGTGGATCTCTTAGTAGAACTTGCACAACCTGCAACTCTCCCTGATCATACACACTCAACACCCCTTTGGAACTAGGAGGAGCTACTCTAGCTCTCTCTTTAAGCTCAATGGCTTTCTAGCACACTTTTACAATATAGCCTATGATTATATTATATATATCTCATGCATATAATAATTAGACTTTCTTAATTACAATAATTAGACACACAACTCAAGGCTATAATTAGCCTTTACATGCAAACTCTCAGTTCAACAAACTAACTGTCCGTGTAACGAATAGTTCTGGAACCACCATAGGTGACCAAATTCGGTCCTTGTCTGCCTAGAAGTGACCAACATCGGCCGATATCTTAGCAATGTCGGTTGTCTTCAGTTCACACCTGCTGATGTCGATTTCTCTCTGCACTATACTCTGCTGATGCCAGTCTCCCTGGAACTCAGCAACCTCCTCCATGTTTGCAACAGTTGAAGCTTTTATCTCCACAACCTAATAATCTCCCACTTAGAGATAAACAACTGCAACTTTACTTGTACCTGTACACTGTCTAATTTGTTTCCTAACTTGTATCCCTCTTCAAGCTCCATCTTGAAGACCACCCACCACACACGATGTGATGCCTTTCCTGTCATCCAAGTAACCTGCCACATCCAAACCTACAAACCCATGTAGTGAAGACCTTGACCCTACATAACATGTTAACCTACTGCTAGTCCCTCTCAGATACTTGAGAATCCACCTTCCTTGAATTGGCTCCAAACTCTCTGACAACTCCCACTGCTTGGGAAAACTCAGGTCTACACCAGACCTTATGTGATTTCAAACCCTATTCTAAGCTCTACTTGAACTGTCCAGCCCTTGGTGTGCTTACCAATTCTGCATTATGCATCTTGAACCTCACCAACACCTTCTTCACATCAGCTCCCACTGGAGACAAAAAATCTCCATGTCTCTTATGCCAAATAATTTTGCTGCTCCAAATTCCTCATGACATGCCACTGAACTAACCTTACCTTTAACTCAGCAAAACCCTATATGTACGAACCTGCTAGCATATCACCCACATACAGTAACAGGATAATGTCGCGACTCATCATCCACCTGGTAAGAACAATCACAATAGTTACACTAACATTGACTAAAGCCCTGCTTTGTCATCCCCCTATCAAAACCTGTACCACTGTCCTGCAGCTTCCTCAAGACCATCTATATACCTTGGCCTTCTATCTCATGTATCCATCCACTCTCTTCTTTAACTTGGGAATCCATCCATCTCTCAGTGCTTTCTTCCAGCTGACAACTCCACCAACAAACTCTTATTTGGTTCTTCTCCAAGGACTCACACTCCTCATCCATGCCAAGCTCCCACTATTTCTGGATTCTACCTGCATTACCTCTTCACATCTTCCTAGTTCTCGACCATCAATAAGTAATAAGTAAGAAGGTGAACAATGAATATGAGGTCCACTTACCCTTTTTGACCTCCATATGGGTGTTTGAGACTCCTTGACAGCTTGTTGTCTGCCCAACATCTATTTCAATGACCGATCTCGGCCATCTCCCAATTTGCACTTGACTGACGTTGGTTTCCTATGACTGACCCTGTCTGCCAACGTTAGTTTCCTGACTGACACCGGTGTACCCATTTCCAATGTTGGTTCCTCTTTGACCGACGTCAATTCCTTCTGCCTGACACTGCTGACTCTGCTAATCTACACATGACCGATGTCAGTGCCTGTTTGTTTGACATCAATTCCTCCTGATTGATGCTGGTACCTGTGTTCCCCTGTGAGTGATGACTTTTTACCTGCGAGCTCCTTTTGGGTCAAAACCTTATTCAAATTAACATAGCCTTGCTCAGAATAATTTAGTCCCCACAACTGATCTCTGTCTGTCATCTCCTCCATGAACACTAAGGCTTTCTAATTCTTAAGTTTGTCAAAGATATCTATCTTCTGCTTAAGAACATGCATTCCATTCTTACATATGTAACCAAGCCTACAAAGCCACATCTCTACAATAGAAGGTGAATCAGTAATATAAGTAGATAGATAAAGGATACCTACTTTCTTACCACCATCTAATTCAAGTGCATCCACTGTGAGAGTTACTGTGCATCTCTCATCACCTAAATTTCTTGAAGAAATAAGACTCATCTCCAAGATTGGTACCTACATGACCTCATTCAACACCCGTGTGTTATCTGTCTGCAATTTCAGCTTCACTTCTCCTTTGCCAATAATCTGACAAGGCTCACCAGCTCCTAAATAAATCTCTCCTAAGTCTCCAAAGACATACCCATGAAAAGATGCTCTATTTCGAGCTTCATGGAAAGAGGTAAAAGAATCTGTGAACCAAGATTCTACTTTATCCAAAGTAACTTGTGTAACAACACCTACAACACCTGCTTCTACATGTTGATCTTCTACTGACCAATAATCTTCTTTCCCCTGCTCTTTCTTTCCATCAATCAGACCATTTGTGCTATTTAGTATCTCCATTCGTAGCTTACTATCTTCTACCATTGCTATACTCCCACTCAATCTGAAACCCCTGAGAGTGACCTATAATCAACAAACACTAACCAGATCTGAACCACCTATTAGTCAACTCAACCAAAAGCTCTGATACCAACTGTCAAGTGGTATCAATCTCTAGAACCTACAACCAAGCTCTAATACCATCTGTCAAGATCTTACTCTCCCTGATAAGAGTATATATGATTACCTTTGTATTAGCAACTAAACATGGAATTATACCAGAATGAATAAGTAACTAGAAATATGAAACAACACAGGATATGAGAGACAATACACAATTGTATTAATAATCACTCAGAAGAAAATATAATAAAGAAGATGCCACTTCTTCTTCCACCTCTAAGGCTTGCCACACCTCAAGGACTTCTTCCCTCTCTCTCATGGTCCCAACACACAACTCAAATATAGAGTTGTTCACCTCCACTAGTTAGTAACAACGCTGCCAGTACACCAAGTACACAATCATACTCCAAGTAGATCTCCCTTTCCTTTCTGTCACCTAAAAATCAACAGACCTTACTTACCATGTAGATGTCTCTACACCCTAAAGAGCCCTTGTCCTTGCCTCACCAAGTTCTTATGATTCTTTAACCGGTACCCTGGTGGATCTCCTTGTAGAACTTGCACAACCTGTAACTCTCCCTGATCATACACACTCAACACCCCTTTGGAACTAGGAGGCGCTACTCTAGCTCTCTCTTCAAGCTCAATGGATTTTTAGCACACTTTTACAATACAACCTATGAGTCTATTATATTGATCTCATGCATACAATAATTAGACTTTCTTAATTAAAATAATTAGACACACAACTCAAGACTATAATTAGCCTTTACATGCAAACTCTTAGTTCAACGAACTAATTGTCCATGCAACGAATAGTTCTGGAACCGCCATAGGCAATCGATGTCGGTCCCTATCTGCCTAGAGGTGATCGACATTGGCCGATATCCTGCCGATGCCGGTTGTCTTCAGTTCACACCTGCCTATGTCAGTTGCTCTCTGTACTATACTCTGCCGATGTTGGTCTCCCTGGAACTCAGCAACCTCCTCCATGTTTGCAACAGTTAAATATTTTAGCTCCACAACCTAACATGATATATGATATTTGAGTGCTCATGTAATGAATCAAGTGATTGGTTACATGGGGCATTAAAATAGGACATATTGACTCTCAATTTTCATTAGGTTGTTGCACTTGCATTTAGGGGCTAAATATTTCCTATTTAAATGCTCCACGTA
>JARHVA010002367.1:1927500-2000000 GCA_037957365.1 Torreya grandis
TTTTGCACCACTCTTATTTAATGTAGGGTGTCTATATGACTATAGGTGAAATAAAACCAAATCACCAACCTTGAATGTCCTCTCAAACCTATGCTTATCAACATATAGCTTTTATTGATTATGAGCACAATGAAGATTCTCCTTAAGGGACTTGAGAATATCCTGGCTATCTTGCATCAACTCTCTCACCTTATGAGGTCAATTGCCATCAAATTCTAAGTCTAAAAAAGCCATAACATCATACCCATACAAGGCTCTAAATGGTGACATGCCTATTGACATGTGATAGGTGGTATTATAATAATGCTCTCCCAAATACAACCACCTAATCCAAGCCTTTTACTATCTCACAATATAATTTCATAAATACCCTTCCACCTATTTATTTACAATCTCCATCTATCTATCTATCTATGGATGGTAGCTAGTGCTTGGGGTCAACGTGGTACCAACCAATATGAATATTTCTTACCAAAAAACACTAAGAAACTTGCTATCTTGATCATTGACAATGGTTCTCAGAAGCCCATGAAGTCTAAAAACCTATCTAAATAATAATTTTGTAACTTGCAGTGCCTTATAATCAGCTAAAATAGCCAAGAAATGTGCATACTTAGTCAACCTATCAACAACAACATATATGCAATCTTTGCCTTAGACTTTTGGAAGACCTTTAATAAAATCCAAATATATACTCTCCCTCTTCTGCTTAGGAATAGGTAATTGCTGAAGTAATCCCATGAGAAAAGTATGTTCAAACTTGTTTTGCTGACAAGTCATCCAATCTCTAACATAGCACAAGATATCATCCTTGCGACCCTTTCATGATAATCTCTCCCTAATTTGCCTATAGGTCTTGAAGGACCCTAGATGTCCCACTAGAGGAGTATCATGAATAAACCTCAAAATCTTATCCTTCATCTTAGATTCAAGGACCAAATATATCCTATACTTATAATATATCACATCATTAATGAACTTATACCTATCATCCTAAATCTTACTATCCATGATTTTAGATGCAAATGTATTCTTGAAATACTCAACCAAAAGGTGAGCCTTCCAATCAACTAGAATCTTTGACATAGAGCAAAGTGTGGGTTTCCTAGATAATGCATTTGTTACAACATTATTCTTACCCTTAACATATTCAATATCAAATTAATATGCCTAAATCTTGCTTGCATACTTTTTATGGTGCTCATTCAAATCCTTTTTATCCAAAAAGTATCTCAAACTATTGTGGTCCGTCCTCACCACAAATCTTCCACCCACTAAATATTACCCAAATTTTTCCAACACATGCATGATGGTAAACATATCTTTATCATAGATGGAATATAATCAATCCACATCTCTCAACTTCCTACTCTCATAGCATATGGGATGTCCATTCTGCATAATCACAATACCGGTCCCTTCATTGGATGCATCACACTCTAGTATAAATAGTTGAGAAAAATATGATAAGGCCAACACTAGATAATTACTCATCACCTCCTTAAGTCTATCAAAAGTATCTTGAGCCTCATCCAACCATCTAAATACCCCATTCTTAGTGATATCTGTAAGAGGTGCTACAAAATAATAAAACCCCTTGACAAATCTCCTATAATAAATGCATAACCTAAGAAAAACCCTCAAATCTAAAATGTTCCTCAGTGGTAGCCAATCCAAAATGGTAAGTAGCTTCTCCTATTACACCTTCACTCCTCTAAAACCAGTCACATGTCCCAAATATAAAATTTATGTCATTCTAAATTCACATTTGGAAGCCTTTGCAAATAAGGATTGTGTCTCCATAATGCCCAACTCCTCATTAATGTGCCTATGGTGATCATCCCATATCTTATTATATATCAAAATATCATCAAAGAATACCATCACAAAATTACATAACTATCAATTAAATATGTGGTTCATACATGACTAGAAAGTTGTAAGAGCATTAGTAAGATTAAAGGAAATAACAAAAAACTCATACTATCTATAGTGGCATCTAAATGATGTCTTATGTATATTATCCATATGGACTCTGATATGATGATACCCTAAATGAATATTAATTTTCAAAAAGCAAACTAACCGATGTAATTAAACCAATAACTATTCTATCCTAGGTATAGGGTACCTATTTTTGATGGTATTCTTATTCAAGGCATGGAAATCAATGCACATTCTCATTGTGCCATCCTTATTTTTTTACCAAGATGAATGAAGATGCAAAGGGATTAGAGCTAGGTCTAATGTGTCCTATATGCAATAACTCCTTTATCATTTTCTCAATATCCTCTTTGAATATTTTGGGGTGATGATAAGGAGTAGTAATAATGGGTTTGGATCCCTCCTCTAACTCAATCACATACTCAAATCCATGATTAGAATGTCTATCGAGTGGAATATCTCTAAACACCATACTGTGCTTATCCAAAACCCACTAGATGTTCACATGATAATGCCTATCAACATTAGAAGAATATTTGTAAGACACATATCATTAGGCTACCCATGCAATCTCATCATGTATAAACAATGTTTCCATCCTCTTGGTATACCATCTGCCAAATATCTCAACACTATCTTCTTCCAATCTAACATAAAATCCAACTCCATCTTATGGAAGTCTTGACTATATATATTAAGTGAATGTAACCACTAAAATCCTAAAATAACATGGGTCTTACTAATCCCAACCACATAAAAATCATTAATAACTATATTATCCCCCAACTAGATGCTCAACTATGAAATCTTCTTAGTGCAATTCACCTTGAAGCCATCAACTACTATGACAATGAAACCAAGAAAATCCTTAACCTATAACCCTCTCTTTACCACTAGACCCTCATCAATATAATTATGAGTGCCCCACTGTCAACTAAACATGTAACCCATTGTCCCTTAAGTACTCTTTCACTTAGAAAGGGTGATATTTATGAACAATTGATAATGTAGAAATAACACCATGAGCCATGTATCCTGTAGTAGTATCATCATGCTCTACCTGCTACACTTCATGTTTAATATCTAAACTAGTGTTAACTATCTCCTCATCAATGTTGAAACTGACCTCTATGTAATGTGATTTGCCTTTCCCAAGGCATCTGTGATTAGGTTCTTAAGGCTTAAAGTAAGATAATCATAACTTCTTATGCAACTCATTCCTCTTCTCAAATTCTATCTTAGGTGGCATGTGATTAGGCTAATTGAAGGTTATCCTGAATGGTTTGTTACCCTTGAAGCTCTTATTTGGGATTGATATGTGAGAGGTGTAGTATTTAGATCAAGTGTCATTTGGATATCATCTTGTAGTGTACTAGGCTTGAAAGCCTTCACCAAACCCCTCAAGTTTGTATTCAAACCCTATATGAACAACATTACCACTCTATTTTTTAACATGCTAAGACCAATAATAAAAAATTTTTAGAATTCATTGATGTATCTATCAACATCCCCACTTTGTCTAATAAATTACAACTCATAGAAATACATCTCTACATCTTTTTGATTAAATTTAGCAATCAATATATTGTTAAACTAATCATAGGACTGAATCAAAGCATGGTTTTGTTTCACCAAACCATGATGCCACCAATAATATGCTGTTCCCTTCAAATGAAATGTTGTAAAATTAATTGCTTCCTCTTCTAGCATGGGCTTAAGTGTCAAAAATGTATCCAACTTATGAATCCAAGCATGTGTTTTGCTCTTCCCACTACCATCAAAATTTAGAATAGTTAGTTTGATCAATGCATGTTGATACTCATTATGTTGAGTTCTTGGTCTTTGTTCCTATTATGATTTTTTATTATCCTTCTATTGATTCATATATTTGTTCAATGATAACTCATTTCTGATTGCATGATTAAGTGTATGATACTCATCACAAACTACTATCACCTCATCAACCAATGTATCCTCCTCCTCAAGTTGTGGTGCTTCTTCTTCTTCCCTAGGTGTGAATGCAGGATTGGATGGTCTATCTAAAACACCCAAACTATCTCTCCTAGGAATGTGATTACCTACATTACTACCATCACCTATATCATTCTGATTTACCCTGAGAGTATTCATGTTTTGTGACATTTTCCCAATGGCTATGATCAACTACTATTGTGACTGCATAAATTATTACATCATCTATTGTTGTCCTTATTCAAGGTCATTCAATATGTTTTATACACTCTAACCCTCTCTCAACCCAATCATAATAACTCTCTGAACCACTCATTATTTTAATCTCTACTACAACTATAAGTGGATGTCTTATTGCAAGTAATTTTGAAAGTATATCCTCTTCTGGATATGGACCTACAAACTAAAATTGCCTTATTTTTTGCTATCTTTTATAATAAATTATAGATTTATTACTAATTCTCATTAACCCTTCAAGATGGTAGGAATGTGTCTCTGATACCACTATAAGAGTCCCTCTATAATTACACCAAAATCATGCATTTGTCTTCATATACATTTTGTCAAACACTTTGCATACTTCCTTAGGTTAAGAGGTTTTCTTTTGAAATTTTATTATATTCAAATTTGTGAAGGGTTTATTGTATAATATTGATGCCAAATGAAAGATAAATAAAACATAAAGTAACATACATTCATATGCTAGAAGGTCAATACAAAATCTGAGCATAAAACCTATTAATAAAAATCTAAAAATAAGTATTTAATTGTAGACATTGGAATTTTGCACATTTTAGTTTCAAATGTCAAAACACCACTGTACCACCTTAGGACCCCCTTGGGACCAATTTTACCCTTTTTACCTAACCAAGCCTAACCATGGCCAATTTAACTAACTAACCAAACCTACCCTTTTACCCTACTTAACCTTTGACACTCAATCATCGATGGTTACCCTGACCATTGATGGTCAGGGCCCTTTCCCATCTAAATAAAGGAAACTTGAGCTATGTATATGCTAACATGTTAAAATTTAATATACATGATAAGCTAATGCATCACAATAACCAATTAAACCTTTTATGGAACCCTCTACCTTCATCTCTCTTGGCCTATAAAATGAGGGGAGCAAGAGGTGAAAAATGATCCATGACCTAAGAATTCAATAATCCAAGAATTCATCCATCAAGCAACCAAAAATCATTAAAAGCTATCAAAATTATTTGTAGGTTCTCCCTTCAGCAAGCTAACAACCATGATAGAGACCCGAACCTCTACCAAAATCATTCTTTAGGTAAAGTAATGTTACTATACCAAAATTACTCCAAGATCAACTACTAGCCATCAAACAACCAACTACGTACATTTATGCTTTTCAATTTTTGTTTACTTAGTTTTTGACCCAGATCATTCTACTTATTACTCTGACCCCCTAGACCTTAACCAGATCCATGAATCACTTATTGACCCCTTTCTATAACCTAGACTAGACTCTTTTCTAGACATACCCAAAACCCACAACAATCATTGATAGTCACCCTAACCTCCAATGATCACCTTCAATCGTCAATGGTCACCCAACCATCGATATTCAACATAACTATTGATAGTCACCCTGACCATTGATGGTCATTGTGGTAAGAAATAACAAGTTATTTCTACCACCTACTTTTAGCCAAATTCCAATTTTTATGTCTCTACCTATTCATAGAGACCCCACCCATTTTTTGAACCCAACCTGACCTATTTAGAGTTAGTATTGATCCACTATTTGCTTAAATTAGTATATTTTATTTAACAAGCATATATTTCTTCTTGTATTCCCTTTTAGTACTTTCTATCATTTGATGCAAATATTTCATCTTTAGTTTCAACTTAACTATTTTAATAGTGTAGATTGACAGTCTCCTAGTAAGCTTACAGTTTTTAGATCTAGCTCACACTAGGCAATCTACCTTGCTACCCATCTAATAACCCCTTTTGATGAGTGCTTTCTTATCTACAAGTCATTCTTACCAAGACAAAGAGGATTTTTTCATGATCATCTAAATCAAGTGCATAAATAACCAGGTTCTTCTACCACACCCTTATTACCAATTTTGTACTTCTTTAAATAGAAATAATTTGAAATTAAGAGAAACATTTTGGCATGCCTGGTGGGACATAATAACATCTAGGTGTCATTTTATTCCTTCTTCTATGCTCATATAAAAAATGAAAATTTATTTTGGGTATAAAATAAACTTGCATACATTGATTGCTTACATGTTTAGCTCATTTAGTTAAATTAAAATCAAAATAATCAATCATAGCTTCACTTCTTTATCACACACTATATTAAACCACTTAAATCAATCAAACATAAAAATAATTGACATAAATCCGGACTAGGGTTTCATATCCTAGCGAATCATGTTCACCCTTTGGCTATCTTACTTGGAGGTCATTACCAAGAAGAGAACCAAAACTAAGCTCTCTGGTTGAGTCTAAACTCTATAAATTGGTATATACTAGCTAAACACCTGATACCCTTATCATTGTAATGTGTGAAGTGAGGGGGTAGGCTCCAATACCAAGCCACATATTGATTTCCAATACAGATCCTTTTGAGAGCCTTAAACACTTGAAACCAATCATAGACTTATTTTCTAGTACTTGCTATACAAACCAAGTTCTTCTTCACATTTTACAACTAAGGCATAATCTAAAACTAATATAAAGATACCCTATTATTTTAAATGCACTCTAGTGTATGTTTTGGATTGCCTTGAGATCTTTTTCTTTTGTTTGCTTTGCGTTTGAGTTGTGAGCTTTCTTTTATTTCTTTCTATTTCTCATATGGTTTTTACTAGACAATAGTTGAGGAACAAAACCAACCAAGATCCACGCTCTTCTTCTTCTTCTTACATGGTGTATACCTCAGATGTTGAGGGTTATTCCCATCCTTCTACCCCCTACCATGCCTTAGCTAGTTGTCTAAGGTGATGCATATTTTTTCCACTTTCCTTTATAATAACCTCATGGTCATCCAACATTACCTCAACACCCTGTCTCATTGCACCCCTGCTTTGGTTCCACTTAGTGATCCAACTTATGGGATACCTCCCCATATTATGGTTTCCACTACTTCTACCCAACCTATGGTTACCCAAACATCTTCCTCCACTAACCACCCATCCACTACCTCCACCCAAACTCAATAAAACAACCTAACCAATAACTAAACATGTACTACACCAACCAACAACACCTCCAACATAGGGAAAACCTCACCTTTTGCTACTAATACTCCATCCACCATGGGGATACCTTATACCCATGTTACCATTATTCCCCTTATCACTACCAACCCACCAATATCCACTCCTCTTTAAAATGTGGTTCTTTCTATACCTTCTACCCTTCTACCTATCAATATTAGAGTTACTACTCAACCCCAACCAACTAAACATACCATACCTCCAACCTAATTCATATCAATTACCGAATCTACCAATCCAATTATACCTCCAAACCAACCCACATAAACTCAACCAATACCTATGACACCTTACCCACACTATGTTCCTAATTCACAAGAATACATAATTTTATCTTCTATAACAATCTCTTATGCCCATTAACCCTTATATGGCATCATCCTAACCCTCAATGAACACATATAAATATGTGTAATCTTCCCAACCTTCTACCAGTTATCCATATATTACATCCACCTAAACTCAACGAAACTTACCATACAATCATGAAGCTCCCCAACCCCAAATAGATTTGGTCAAAATGTTGAAGGACAAAATGACTAACCTAGAGTCATCTATCTCTAGGGCTCACAACCTCTTGTCTTATGACCAAATATATAATGAACCTATTCACCCATCTATTCTTATCCAAAGTTACCCTCCTCAATGGGAACTACCTAAATTTTCTAAATTCCAAAGCAGGGAGGACCCCCAAACAACACTTAAGAGCATTTTGGCATTCTTTGTACTTGATTGCCTATGAGGATGCTCTTCTCCTTCATACCTTTCCTATGTCTTTATCTGGACCAGAATTGGATTAATATAGTGATCTCACCAAGAAATCCATCTTTTCCTTTTCCCAACTCACCCAAACCTTTTTAGGCCACTCTCAATCAATATATCTAAGAATTTCTCCATCACCACCCTTTACTCCATTAGATAGTATGATGACAATTCAATTGCCAATTTTGTAGCACAATGGAGAGGTCTTATTAACTAAATCTCTTTCTCTTTGCCCCAACTTGAGTTTATTGAAATTTTATCTTAGGATTGTGCCAAACATATCAGCACCACTCTATAGGTTCAAACTTTCAGAACCTTTGATGAGGCTTTCACCATGGAACGCAAACTAGAAATCAGAGCCATCAATGAGGGGAAGTTGAAACTAAGAAATAAAAACTCTAGATTTAAATCTAATGACCCTTATCCATCCAAAACCACCATCCATTCTAACTACCCCAACACCAAACCAAAGGCAACTATAAACATGGTTGTCCACAAAATAACCCCACCTCCAGTCGTCAACCAACCCAATTAAACCAATTCCTCTAACTCCTTCAATAAACAAACCCAAAATCAAAATTGGGCTACCCTAAAATAATACACTCTAATAGGGGAGTCATATGATTCAATTTTAGACAATTTTATCAAAGCTAACATCATACAACGTCCTTTATCAAACCTCCTCTATAATTTGATGCTTCTCATCTCGTGCCCAATTGGTATAATGAGAATGATCTATGTGCTTTCCACCATGTCATTAGACATGACATTAGTTGGTGCAACACCTTCTAAACCATTGTTTAAAACTTGATTGATAATGGATAACTTGTATTAGATAATCTCAATGCACCCCAAATCAGTCGCTTAACATCTTTCAACAACCTTATCCCAATCATGCCCCTTTTACCAACCATGATGACAATAAACCAGAATCAGCTCACGCTTGTGAGGTCCATATGATAAATTTTATTAGTAGTGAAACTATCATTGAGGAAACCACTACCTTAACCACCTCTTCCTCCACTCCACCTATTAAAGTAGTGGAATCACCCTCCATTCCTTTGGATACCCAAACAAAAGAAGTAACCACTTCCTTTACTTCACTTGATGAGATAACAGACTTACCTACCTCTCCTTTGATAGAAATAACAAAAGAGGTATCCATCACCATCACACCTTCCTCCCCTATCATGGAATCACCCACTCTCTCTTTGGAAACTATTCCACAAAGGGATATCACCTTATCTACTCCTTATATCGAGGAGATATCTTCCAAAATCTTGGAACCCTTTATTGAGAATAAGGGTGAAACAACCATTCCCTTAACTCAACCTATGAGCCTAATCTTTGAATCTGATGCCCAAGGAACCAAATGCATCTATAGACCCTTCTCTAGACTGGTCCAAAGCCTAGAATTCTCTTCTCAACCTAATTTGGATCGAGCCACCCTTTGGCACCACCTTGGGATCTACTATCAAAACAAGCATGAACCTTTAACCTCACTTTCATCCACCATTAAACTTATCATCACCTTAATCCCTTCATCAAACACCTCTCCCTCCAAAACCATGGGGGAACCATCCAAACCAACTCCATCCAGAGTCATCAAATCACCTTACACCTCTCTAAACAAACCTATCAAGAACCGAGGGGTAATTCCTACTCCTAAACTTATCCACCCACATTTGAAGTTGGACTTAACCCCACTTAGTCCACCAAATAAAACCTTAATGAAACCAACAAAGAAGGTGGAACCACCCAAACTCCCACCTAGAACTAGAACTATACCACCCCCTCCCTCTTACCTTCTATCTTAGGACCTCATCCTTCTTCTATCCTAGGAGCTCATAATTCTATCGAGAAGGAAAATCCTCCCAAAAGTACCCAAAAAAAACTTCCTCTTTTTATTCTACCTTTACCTACCCCCTTCAAATCATCAACCTCCCCATCATTTTTATCTAAACTATCCACCTCTACCTTCCTACCTATCTCCAAACCTTCATCATCTTAATCATCCACTTACAAATATTTCACCTTTAAAAATTCCACCTTGAAACTAACTAACACCAAACAATCCAAACCAAACCAACCTACCAAAACCATCCTACCACCTACAACTTCTATGGTGAAGCCTACTTCTAAGAAGGCTCTCACTCCAAAAACCAAGAACCCATCACCCATAACACCTTTACTCAAATCTTATTTGACCATTTTACAAAGGTTGTTACAAAACTCTTCTTTAAGCTTACCACCTATCAAGCCTTTAACCCTTAAATTCCTAAACCATCTTGGTTCAATGATATTTTAATCTACTCATACCATAGGACAAATAGACATGACATAGAGAACTACAAAGTTCTCCAAGCACTTGTCCATAAATTATGGGATGAGGATGATCTATTATCATATGGACCTCTTGTGAGCCCATTACAAACTCAACCACCAAATGAACCTATCTAAAATTTACCTACTCCTACACTCTCATCCAAGAGTGAAGAGGAACTGAAGCAGCCTTCTAGCCCAACACTTCCCCTCATCCATACTATCCATATGGTCACCTGATCTCAGGCTCAACAAAAAGATAATGGAAAGGCCAATGTGTTCATTCCATGGACATATATTTCCACTCCTCAACCTTCCAACTGGGCTCAAGCACCTTCACCTTTACCTTTACTAAAACCCAAAATATCCATTTTAGGTACCTCTCCCTCCAACCCTTCAGAATCTAACTAGTAGTTCTAAAGCAGCTTCCCTAGACACCAGTGAAGATGAGCCTATATGAATTGATCAACACCTCACCCCATCATTAACAAGCACTGATAGAGTCTCTATAATCTATATAGTTCCAACCCAGAGATCCCCAATCTCTTGAAACCTTTATCATAACCCTTCAAATTTATTCCCTTGTTACATTCAAGGATTCAAAAATACCTTGTATTCATCTTGAAGATCTAGATCCACCTCTCTTCATCATTACATACATCAATCAAACCTACAAAAAAAAAGGTGATGATTGATGGAGGAAATAGTATTAACATTATCTCTTCTCATGCTTATGACCAACTCTAGCTATTGAAGAATATCATGTCAAAAACCTTAGTGGTCCTCTATTTTTTTAATGATACTATGGACACAACCTTGGGAATAGTCATCCTCCACATCTACTTGAGACCTTGCATGCTTCCATAGCTCTTCTACATCATATAAGGTGAGTTCTAATACATCTTATTTAGATGCCCTTGGATTTAAGCCATGAGTTGTGTCCCATCCACCTTGCATCAATGTGTCAAGTTAGAACATAAGGGTCAAGTCATCACCATACAAGCTAACCCTAGTCCTTTTACCTTTTACAACATGACATATCAAACCAATGACATTATTCTTACTCATTCATCCACCTCACCACCAATGAAAAATAAATCTACCCCTACCATCGATGAAGCTTCAACTAGATCATCTATCCCTTCTTCTCAGATCCCCATAGAGGACCCCCTAAAACCTACATTCCAATGTCTCTCACTGGGAGAGTATCATATTTTTTCCTTGGATGATTTTACTACTCCTCAAGAATATGGGAACCTTGACCATGATCTTGAATATGATCCCAATATTAGAACCATCATTCCTTTTAGAATTCCTAACCACCAAACCAATTTCATCTATGGGGGACTTGATCATTTGCTTCTCTGTTCCTCCACCACCTCTTCTATCTGACCATTTACTTCTGATTTCTCCTATTTGGACAAACTAGAATTTGCCAAATTGTACCTTCATAAGTGTGCCTAGAAGGGATTTAGCCTTGGGCATTATGAATATGGACCCCACGAGTTACCTTTGATCAAAACCTAGAAACTTTGTGAGCTATTTGGCCTTGGGTTTGTACCACTAGAAGAACTCACCGATTCACCCAAACCTATCACCACCATTGAGGAAGACATCCCATCTTTACCAACCCCATCTCCTTCAAAGTTTGAGGATTCTAAAATCATTCCTCCTAACTTTTTTAAAGTCAATACCATTAGTTTGCCCCCCCCTAACCTATCAAAAGGGAAACCAAACTAAAACCTTTCCTTTGATTCATCTTGAAATGGTAGAAAACAAATTTTATACCATCCACACCATCCAATGTTAGGACGATGATTCCATTCTCACCTTTATTGGTACAGAGGACTCTTCTATCCATAAATACCTTCCTCTTAAGAACAAAACCATGTTGAATGAATCCACTATCGATGTCAACTTGGGTACTTCAAATAACCCCCACATTGTGAATATTGGTCAATCCTTAGATTATTCAGAGTAATAGGATTACCCTTCCTTCTTTCATGATTGTAGCATAACATTTAATTGGTACTATCAAGATATGGTAGGATTGACCCTTTCATTACTTTCCACAACATCATCATCTGTCCTAATGCTAAGCCTATTAGGCAAAAGCTTTGAAAGATGTACCCTTATATCACCCTTCTAGTCAAAGAAGAGCTTCAATGCCTCTTATCTATCAACTTCATACATCCCATTGATTATCCCCAATGGGTTTCTAACATCATTCCCATTACCAAGCCCATAGGGGGACTTCACCTCTGTATTGACTTTCATGACCTCAACCTCGCTTGTCCAAAGGATGACTTCCCTTTATCTAACATCGACCAACTTGTTAATCTTACAATTGTCCATGCGATGTTATCTCTCATGGATGGTTTCTCAAGATATAATTAGTTCTTGATTTCCCTTAAGGATCAGCATAAAAATTATTTCATCACCCCATGGGGAACCTTTTGTTATAGGGTCAAACTATTTGGTTTAAAGAATGCCAAAGTAACTTACCAATGTGCAATGACCTACATCTTCCATGATATCATCCATAAAATTGTAGAGGACTATGTAGATGATCTCCTTGGAAAATATAAATATCACAAGGATCATCTAAACATTCTCAAAATTATCTTTGAGCACCTAATCCATTTCCATGTCTGATTCAACCCTAAGATATGTGTTTTTAGGGTCCTATCTTGAAAGATTCTTGGCTTTATCATCTCTTTTTGAGGAATCAAAGCAGACCTTACCAAATTTAGAGTAATCCTTGACATGCCACCTCTAAACCATCTTAAGAAACTTTGTAGTCTATAGGGGAAGCTCCAATCTATCTGTCACTTCATCTCTCAGTTATCAGATAGATGTCAACCTTTTCACCATCTTCTCAAGAAAGATATATCTTTTAAGTGGACTAAGGACTACCAACAAGCCTTTGATTCACTCAAATAATACCTTATTTCTCCACCCATTATTACCCCTCCTAAGGAGGATGAACCCTTCTACCTTTATATCTCCACCACTGACCATTCTTTAGGGGCAATGCTCTCTCACTATGATAAACAAAACAAGGAACAAGCTATCTACTATATAAGTTAGACATTTATAGAGTATGAAAATTGGTACACCTATATCGAGAAGATTTACCTCACCTTAGTCTTTGTGGCTACCAAGCTTCATCATAACCTCTTCAATCATAAAACCTTTTTCATCACCCACACTAACCCACTCAAGTACATACACTCTAAACCATACCAAAACTAGCGTATGGCTAAGTGGCTCATGCTCTTAGCTGATTTGACCTTGAGTTACTCTAAATTTTTTTTATTAAAGGGCAAGTTATTGATGATAAATTCACTAAAGATCATTTTTTAGACAACCAACCAATTCTTCTTGCATTTCCTAATGAGTCCATCACAACTCTTTCTCAAGAGGATATCACCTACCAAATTACCATGTTTTTTGATGGCTCAAAGTGTAGACACCGCAAACGTGTCTGCACCTTGGTTCTCCCCCTTGGTCCTTTCTCCCTCCTAGTCCTCCTTGGTCCCTAACCCACCTAAGTCTTATTAATTGGAAATAAACATCTATTTTTAATTAAATAAGGCCCCCTTTCCACCCTACCCTTGCCACCTTGGATCCTCCCTTGAATCCCTCCACCTTCCCCCTAGCATTTATTAGGCCAAATCTCTCCATTATATCCCCCCGCGCCCATTTTAGCATCCTTGTGACCGTTCTTCCCATGACCCCTCGCCCGGCGGCGTGCAAGAATGGGCAGAGGCTATTTTTAGCCTCTGTGCTCATCCTGCGACCGCCGACGTCGGCGACCCTTCGGCCGACGTCGGCGAAACTGCCGGCGTCGGCAGCCTTCATTATCCCTTTCTGCATCCGTTGCAGCCCCCTGGACTCTTGAGCTCGCAAACAGACTTCTCTCAGCGCTTTGGCTTTCGTCTCTCCTCTGTCTTGACCTCGTGCAATAGCAGCAACAGGTGAAAAGGCTCTGCAACAGGTATTCTCTTCTTGCAACAAGTCTTCTGTGGCTCCAGCAACATCTTCTCCTCTCTTCATTCAGCAAGCTAAAAGGTAAGCAAGTCTGGTTTTTTTATTTCATTTGTTTTAAGTTTTCAGTAATCTATCCTATCCTCTATTGTCTTCTGCTCCCTCTGTCCTTCCCCTTGAGAGGCTGCAAAGCCTTCTCAGGCCCCGTCCTCTATGAATCCTCCTCTCTTTTTTCAATCACAGATAACTTTCTCATCCCTCTGCCAAGAAGACCTTGCATCAGGCACCCAACCCGAACCAGACCACTCCCCAGTCCATCCAAACTTGTCCCCGTTCAGTCTCAGACCCGTCCACAGTCCAGAAAGCAACTCAGACCTGACTACAGGCCACAACCCCGACCGATGCCGGTCACTACCCCAACCGACGTCGGCAGAATAGCCAATGCCGGCAGATAAGATAACCGACGCCGGCGACATTTTCGACCTCGGCAACTGTCTTCAGCCCAACAACTCCTTCAGGTAATCATTTTGTTTTCTTCTTTCCTTTCTAATTTCTTTGTCACTTCTGTATTCTGGCATTCTATCTTTTTATCAGTCATTTATCTTTATCAAACAGTGGGTTGACCTCCCTTAAGGAAGTTTTTACACTTCCGGGAACAAGCTTTTGCTTGGCAACCCACTGCCCATCCATCTAACGTTTTCTTGTCCAAGTTTCTTTTTTCTTGCAGGTGTCATTCCTCCACAGCCAAAGAGGAGTGCTCACAAGCGTCTGGATTTACGGTGCGCAATCTTTAGTCCAGGTACTTCCCAAGCCTTGTCCATCACTTTCTTTTAGTTTCTTTTTCTTAAGTCTGAAAAGCAAATTTGAGGTAGAAACATCTCTGGCACGCCCGGTGGGACACTAGGTTCCTCCTGGGTTCCTTTTCCTTTTCATTCATTTAGGTGCATTTAGGCTCCTTTCTTCTTGTCTCTTTCTTCTATTCCAAATGACACTATAAGCGGGACTAAAACGAACCTTTCTTCCTTGCATTCTAGACTAGTCTAAATATCATACCCTCAACCCTTTCTCAATCTTGTCTTCATAACAATATCACATTTCGACTTGGGCATTAAAACGTATTGCACTTTCATTTCTGCTTGTGCTTGCATTAGTCCACATCTAGTAACTTAGGCGCATATTGAATAAACCGTAGACACTTGATGTTACACTACCGAATCACATGCACTAAAACACACATAAAACATACCTAAGACAAGGCCCGACTGGGAATTCATCCCCCAGCAGATACCTTACCCGTCCCGGTGACCCTACTTGGATTTCATCACCAAGGGGGAAGCCCACTCCGTTCTCTAGCGGAGTCTAAACTCTAGGCGAGGTATATCTTGGCTAAGCGAGACCAGCTAACCACTGGAATCGTGAAGTGAGGGGAGCTTGCTCCTTAGCACCAGGCCACGTACCAGACCCTAACACATATCTTTGAGCACCTAAAACAACACCTGAAACCATCTTTAGACCGCCTTCTTCTAGGACCCATTTTTTAGCCAATCTCCCCAAACATTCATCTAAGGCATAAGCCACAAGTTTCTAAGGTTAATTTCTAGGATTTATCGCTTAGGCTTGTCTGTCTCTGTTTTCCTCTTCTCATCTGTTTGGTTGAGTGTGTGAGGACGCTTTCTTCTTTGTTCTTCCGAGAACCTTTTGGTTCTCTGGAAAACATAGTCACCGACATCGGTTCTGCCACCGACATCGGCTTCTCCTGTCACCGACATCGGTTCTGATACCGACGTCGGCTTCATCTGTTACCGGCATCAGTTATCTGACCGATGTCGGCCTCATTTCCTACCGACATCGGTTTTTCAACCGACGTCGGTCTCTGTCACTGTCCTTTTTTCCAAAACCAGCAACCTGAAACCTGTCCCTTTTCTGTCAAAGACTCCATCCTGGTCTTCTGAAACTGAGCAACACAGTTCCTGAGACCTGAACCTTCTTTGCCTTGCATGGTTTTGACTCGTAGCCAAGCCAAGGCTCTTGTCGACCACGCTAGCCGTCAACCACTTCCGTCTACCCCATCCGTGACCAAGCCTACAATGGAGTTCAACTCGGAGACTGAAAGAACTCCTGCCCGTCCAACCCCGCCGCAGACTCCCATTGTCCAAGAAGGGGACCAAGACTTCGAGCGATTCTTGGACCTCAATGTCAAGGCCTTGCAACACTATCTCGCGCATAGCCGAATGCGAGACTCCTTGGGCAATCCGATCTATGGAATGCCAACCTCCCTTGTCGCGACTACAGCTGTATCAACAACATCCATAGTTCAACCTTCGGACACTCAAGCCATCGCTTTGACCACTGACCAGACTTTGACCAATCCTCCAGGTGTGGCCTCTCCCTCTATCATTGGGCCCACTTCCACCGGGGTTCCGGCCCCTTGTCAACCTCAACCCGCTCAACCGCTATCCACTCCTTTTCAAAACCTTGTCGTCTCTATCCCGCCTACCTTGGCCCCTATCAACACCAGGGTGGCTTCTTACCCTTTGGCCCCCGTTACCACAGTCCCACCTCTCGTGGCAACAACGGGCCCAGCTATGTCTTCTAACCAACCACCTTTAGCCTTCACCTCTGCCCCTACGATTAGTCATCCGTATATTCTACAACCAACTATGTCGCACGCCTCCTCTAGCCTCTTCCAAGCGCCCTACAACTTAGGGGGTGCGCAACCCGTCAATCCATCGGCAGACATCATCAAGATGCTGATGGACAAGATGACCAGTCTTGAGACCTCTGTTTCTAGCTCGCGCAACACTCTTTCATACGAACAGATCTGCAATGAGCCCATTCATCCTTCTGTCCCAATCAGACCATATCCTAGCCAGTGGGAGCTTCTGAAGTTTTCTCGCTTTCAAAACAAGGAAGACCCACAACAACACTTGCGGGCATCCAGACATGCCTGCTACCTCATTGGCCATGACAATGCGTTACTCTTACGCACGTTTCCTATGTCTCTCTCGGGTGCTGCACTTGACTGGTACAGCTCCCTTCCTAGCCATTCTCTCTTCTCATTCACGCAATTGGCTCAGCTATTCCTCGATCACTTTTCCATCAACATAACCAAGAAGGTCTCAATCACGGACCTCTATTCTATTCGGCAATTCGAGGACGAGTCCGTAGCCGACTTTGTTGCTCGATGGAGAGGCCTTATCAACCAACTCTCCTTTTCCTTGCCTCAGGCCGAGCTTATTGAACTCTTTTCTCAAGCCTGTGCCCGACATATCTCTTCCACCCTGAGGGTTCAAACCTTCCGCACTTTTGATGAGGCCTTCACAATGGCCCGCAAACTTGAGTTGCGTGCCATCAAGGAGAACAAAGTCAAGTTGCAGAGTAAGAATCCCAGCTCTAAGACCAATGACTCTTCTTCTGCTAAGCCATCATCATCCAATTCTAAATCCAAGGCTTCAGCTAATGCCGTGGTTGTCAGACCTTTATCTTCTTCATCCAATCAGCCTGAGCCCTCTACATCTCAGAGCGTTACTCGGCAATTCCAGCAAAGATACGTGCAGCGACGATATACTCCTCTTGGAGAATCATATACGTCTGTGCTAGGAAAGCTTCTTAAACAGGGAGTCCTCAATCTCCCTCAAGCCCGACCTCCTCCGCAATTCGATCCCTCACACGCCATCCCCGCGTGGTATAGGGAGCAAGACTTCTGCAGCTTCCACCGTGTTAAGGGCCATGACACGGAGAACTGCAAGACCTTTAAGAACATAATACAAGACATGCTTGAAAAGGGGGATCTCATCTTAGACAATCCAAATGCACCCCCTAATCAGGCCATTGACATCTTCAAACAACCTTTCCCCAATCATCCGCCAACTCAGAACAATGTCCAGACCTTAATTGACGACAATCATGAGCACAATATTTGGACAGTCAATACGGTCTCTCCTTTCATCCCCAATCAACCTCAAGAGGTTAGTCCATCAATCAGTCCGTCACATGTGGATGAACCTCTCTCCCCAGCTAGTTCTCCATTGACCTCTCTCGTCTTGAAGGACGCCTCGGCCTTACCAACACCTCCAGTCTCGCCATCCTCCTTTCTGCAGCCCATGGAGGACCCGACCCTTCCTACTCCTCAGCCACAAGTGGAGGGCACCGTCATCCCTGCCCTTTACCCGCTGGAGGAGCCTCACTCCCCAGTTTCTTCTCCACCCAGGGAAGAACCTGTCTACCCTTCGTCTTCATCTAAATCTGTCATGACTTCACCACACCATGCGTCTAAGACCACTACTCCCATCTCGTCTTCAACCTCGCAACCATCAACATCTTCCTCTCAGCCATTTTCCCAGTTAGTGGAGAAGATCGAACTTCTCCCTCTGAGGAAAGTGATGCCTCAGGTGTTATGGGAGCGTCTTAAAGTCCTTCAACATACCCGCGCCCTCTCATCACATGCCGCTAATCCTCCCAAGGCAGAATCTCGTCAGACTCTTGACAAAGACCAGACTCTCAAACCTCAACCAAACCCGTCCAGACCGAAGCCTGCATCTATTTCGTCTAAACCCATCAAGTCATTTGGCGTTCATCCTATCTCCTCCCTCACTCACCCGCAAGTGAAGGTGGACCTAGGCCAGACCTCGACCAGTAGTAGTCTTCCAACCAAGGTGAAGAAGACTGCCAGACCACAGAAACGAACGCCTCCTTCTCCGTCACCATTGCCGTCCATTTTGGGCCCCCATCCTTCGACCTTGGCTAGCATCCTTCCCACTCTGGCCTTCAACCAAAACTCGTTGCCTCCTTTGCTTCCTCTGCATACCTCCAGTCGTCCCTCTCCTAAGAAGGCGGTATCAATCATCAAGCAAGAGCCGTCTCCATCTGTCACCGCGCCATCAACCCATAAGGTGGTACGAAAACATCTTCTAACCTCGCCTAAGCAAAAGTCACCAACCTCGCGCATATCAAATAGCACGGACCCTCTATTGGGCTCATACTCGTCGATACTGCGCCGACTTCTCCAGACTTCCAACATAACCCTTCCACCCATCAAGCCTTTCCAACCTCTCGGGTCCAAGCCCTCCTGGTTCGACGATACGAAAGTTTGTTTATATCATCGTACACCAGGACACGACACCGAGACTTGCTGTGCCCTCAAGGCTGTCATTCGCCACCACATGGAGAAAGACACTCTTCTCCTTGAGGACACTCTTGACCAGACCCCGACTCCTTCCTGTCCAACTTCTTCAAACACGTCAACATCTCACCAGCAAGACATGACCCCTTCTTCGCCTCCCATTTTTGAAATCAATGCCATCCGTATAACCACTAGATCGCAAAAGGACAAGGCCAAGGAAAAAGCTACCATTCCTTGGACCTATCCCTTCGTCAAGCCACCCCTTGCGCCCAAGCCTAAAATCTCTATCCTTGGCGCGTCCCAACCTTCTTCGTCTTCCTCTTCTGGGCCAATTCACGACTCCATGCTGAAGCAGCTTCACCAGACACCTGTGAAGATGTCTCTTTACGACCTTATCCAAACCTCGCCTCAGCACCGTCAAGCCCTTATCCAAGCCTTGCAGGTAGCGGAGGTCCGACCCGAGGACCCCCAACCACTCGCTGCCCTCGTCCATTCCTTGTCTCCTGTCGCCTCCATCACATTCAGCGATTCTGAGATTCCCACATCTAACACGGAAGATCAGGACGCCGCCCTCTTCATCACTGCCTATGTTGATCGGACACACATTAAACACGTTATGATCGACGGCGGCGCTAGCATCAACATAATCTCTACCCACGCCTTTGATCAGCTGGCTCTTCCCAAGAACTGCATCTCCAAAACTGACGCGATCTTACGCTCTTTCAACGACACCACCGCCATGACCATTGGCACAGTCATCCTCCACATTTGCGTTGGTCCACGCACAGTCCCGGAGCTCTTCTATATCATTGAAGGAGAGTTTCAATACAACCTTCTACTGGGCCGACCTTGGATCCGTGCCATGGCCTGTATACCCTCCACCCTGCACCATTGTGTGAAGTTCGAGCATGACGGGCAAGTCCACACCATCCCCGCTGACCCTTCACCCTTCAAGACTTGCAACACCACCTACCGTCCTAACGATGTCCTCATTCCCATCAAGCCGTCAACTCCGGCACCGCCTCCATCTGCGGAAACTTCGACCAGTTCGCAATCGGCGGTTGCCCTCACCCCTCCTCTTCAAGCGCTGACCAAAGACCCCATGGAAGACATCTTCCAACGACTATCACTTGGGTAATATCGCTTGTTGACCCTCGACATGTTCCAAACTCCACAAGAGTATGGACGCCTTCACCTCAGTCCTAATTACGACTATCGGATCGGGATGGTCATACCTTATGGTCCTCCTCACTTCCAAACCAACTTTGTCTATGGGGGGCTTAATCAAGCTCCTACCAATGGCACTTCCCTCTCTTCACCCCAACCTTTCACATCTGATTTCTCATTTCTTGGCAACCCTGCCTTTGCACAGACTTACCTTCACAGGTGTGCATGGAAGGGTTTTGGTTTCAGACGTTATGAGCAGGGCTCCCATCAGCCCATCGAGCCGCTCAATGATCACGATGCCAAGAAACGGTATGGCCTGGGATATCATGACCCCACTCAGGCTCCTTCCGACCTTTGTCCCGAACCAACCATTGACCGATCTCTTTCAGACTCACCCATTTCCCCTTCGTCACCTACGGAGTCAGTGGTTTCCATCCCTCCTAGTTTTCCATAAACACCATCCGCCTGGAACCCCTGACCTATCAGCTCAATGGGGTGCCCAAGTCTCTCCCTCTCATCTTTCCTAGCATGGTAGAGGATGAGTCGGCAACCATTCACACTGTCCACTGCGTTGATGATGACGCCATCCTTTCCTACATGGGTGCCGATGACTCTTTCGTCCAGCGTTTCCTCCCTTCCGAGACCCAGGTTATGTTAAATGAATCCAACATTGACATCAACCTCCCTTCTTCTTTTGATGTTCCTCACATCTTAAAGATTGGCCAATCTTTAGACGCTCAGGAGCAACTTGACTATGCCCAATTCCTTTCCAACCATAGCAAGGCCTTTGCCTGGACTTACAGCGACATGCCTGGCATCGACCCCACCATTGCTACCCATAACATTGTCACCAAACCAGAGGCTAAGCCTGTTAGGCAGAAGCTTTGAAAGATGCATCCTCGCGTTGCGCTCCTTGTCAAAGAGGAGCTTCAGCACCTTCTTTCTGTCTCCTTCATCCAACCCATCGATTATCCACAGTGGGTCTCTAACATCGTCCCAATTACTAAAGCAACTGGGGGGATTCGGATCTGCACAGACTATCGCGACCTTAACCTAGCCTGTCCCAAAGACGACTTTCCTCTTCCTAACATTGACCAGCTTGTTGATCTCATGGCCGGCCATGAGATGCTCTCTTATGGACGGGTTTTCAGGATACAATCAAATCCTGATCGCATCGGAAGACCAGCACAAGACTACCTTTATCACCCCATGGGGGACTTTTTGCTATCGAGTCATGCCTTTTGGCCTGAAAAATGCTGGTGCCACTTATCAGCGCGCCATGACCTACATTTTCCACGATCTCCTCCACAAAATCATGGAGGATTATGTGGATGACCTTCTCGGCAAGTCCAAGCTTCGCCGCGACCACTTGACCATTCTCACAATCATCTTCTCTCACCTTCTTCAATACAATGTCCGCCTCAACCCCAAGAAGTGTGTCTTTGGGGTCCTCTCAGGCAAACTTCTCGGCTTCATCGTTTCCTTCCGTGGCATCGAGATAGATCCCGCCAAGATCCGTGCTATCCTCGAAATGCCACCCCCAACCAATCTCAAGCAGCTTCGCAGTCTACAAGGGAAGCTCCAGTCCATTCGTCGTTTCATCTCGCAGCTTTCAGACCGCTGCCAACCTTTTCATCACCTCCTTAAGAAGGACATCTCCTTTAAATGGGATAAGGGCTGTCAAGAGGCTTTTAAAGCCCTCAAAGGCTATCTGGTCTCTCCACCAGTCCTCATTCCACCTAAGGACGACCAACCCTTCTACCTTTATATCTCTGCTACCAACCATTCGTTAGGTGCCATGATCGCGCACCGAGACGAGCATCATCGCGAGCAAGCGGTTTACTACATCAGCCGAACACTGGTCGACTATGAAACTCGGTATACTCATACCGAGAAACTCTGTTTGGCATTAGTCTTTTCCGCTACCAAGCTCTGCCACTATCTTCTCAACCACAAAACCTTTGTCGTCACTCACACCGACCCTCTCAAGTACATGCACTCCAAGCCATATTAGAATCAACGTATGGCTCGGTGGCTCATGCTGCTTGCTGAGTTTGACTTCGAATTCATCCAACAGAAATTTGTCAAGGGGCAAACCATTGCTGACCAACTGGCAGATGCCCCTCTTCTCGACAACCAACCTTCACACTGTGAGTTCCCTGACGAGTCTATCGCTACCCTTTCCACCGATGACACCGTCTACCAAATGACTATGTTCTTTGACGGCTCCAAATTTCAACTCGGTGGGGGTGCGGGGGTCATCCTCATCCCACTCGAAGGGGAGCCCATGCCTCTATCTTTCAAGCTTGACTTCGATTGTACCAATAATATGGCCGAATATGAGGCCTTAATTTTGGGACTTCAGACTGCCCTTTCTCTCCACATCAAGTCTATCAACATCTTCGGTGACTCGCAGCTCGTCGTTAATCAAGTTAACGGTTCGTATCTCTATAAAAATGAAGTTTTACAAAGGTATAAGAATCGTGCTGACCTTCTTTTGGCATCTTTTGACCATTACCTCTTGCAGACTGTTCCACGCTCTACGAACAAGTTTGCCGACACCATGGCCCCTCTTGCTTCGCATATCCCGTCTTCATCATCGTCATCCCGCCTTTTTGTCACAGTGCATCACGTACCTTTGCCTTCATACATCTCTCCTCACATCGACCATATCAACACTGTCAATTCTAGCCCACAAGATGACTGGTATAAGCAACTCATGGACTACTTGTCTCTTTCTGTCACTCCTCCCAACCTCTCTAGCAATGCGCGGCGAGCTTTTATCAAGCGCACAGCTCGCTATACCATGCTAGGGGGTCTTCTCTATAAGCGAGGCTTTGACGGTCTCCTTCTTCGCTGTCTAACCGCCGCTGAAGCTTCTCATGCCGTAAAGCAAGTCCGCGATGGGATTTTTGGTGGACACTTCAGTGGAAACTCAGTTGCCAAACGCATCCTTCGCCTGGGTTATTATTGGCCCACCCTTCATCAAGACTGTAGCGATTATGTTCGGCATTGCATCAAGTGTCAGCAGCACTCTAACCTGCTTCATCTCCCCAGCCACGCCTTGCAAGTCGCTCAAGATTTTTGGCCTTTCTCTTAGTGGGGCTTGGATCTCATCGGTGAGATCAACCCTCACTCGTCTCTTCGTCATCAGTCCATCATCACTGCCACTGAGTATTTCACCAAGTGGGTGGAAGCCATTCCTCTTGTCTCCATAAAAGCCGACAAAATTGTCGACTTCATTAGTAGCCACATCATCTGTCGTTTCGGTGTCCCTCACAAAATCATCACCGACAATGGCAAGTCCTTCAAAAATAAGACTGTCCAAAAACTATGCGACTCATTTGGCATCAAACTCAGCTTTTCTTCGCCTTACTACCCACAAGCAAATGGGCAGGCCGAGGCTTCCAACAAAATTCTCACCAAAATTCTCATGAAGGTGGTCGATGATACAGGAAGGGATTGGCACATTCATATCCCCTTCGCTTTGTGGGCCTACCGCACTAGCATCCGCACCTCTACGGGTGCTACTCCCTTTTCTCTCGTGTACGGAACAGAGGCTGTCTTACCTCTCGAAGTACAGATCCCATCTCTCCGCATCTCCCTGCATGACATTCTCTCCAATGATGACTTTTGTCAAGATCGCCTAGCTCAACTTGAGTTACTCGACGAGCACCGTCTGGCTGCCCTTAATCATCTCCATGTCTACCAAAGTCGCATAAAGTGGGCCTACGACAAAAATCTGCGAGAACGAGATTTCAACATTGGAGACCTCGTCCTCAAAGAGAATCAGCACGTGACCAATATGGAGCGAAGTAAACGAGGCAAATTCGCCCCCAATTGGCTTGGACCTTTTATCATCACGCACAAGTATGGGTCAGGGACTTATCGTCTGTCTTCCCTCCACAGACGGCCAGAACCTGAGCCTCTTAATGCGTTGCATCTTCGACCATTCTTCTGTTAGTCGAGTACTCATCTACTTGACACGTAACTTGAGCTCGTCCCTTGAGCACTCCTTGTCCTCTTAATCCTCATTCCTTTCAACCCTATTCCCCTTTAACTAGTCCTCTACAACCCTTTTAGGATGCAGTGATGCTTTGTCCTAATAAAAGGGGCGTCCTTGAGCTTCTACAGTCTTGTCCGTGACTCTCATTCCTATCAACAAATCCAAATCAAGATGTCAAAACATATCCATGGTCACTAAATCAAGTCAAAATCAAAAAGACAGACTGATCCCTCGAAGGACAGCTGTACTATCATTGCTGTATTACTAGACTGATCCCTTGAAGGACAGCTAGGCCAACTTATCAAACATTATTAAGCAAAAATATAGACCACTCCCTCGAAGGATGGCTATGACTACTCTAGCAATAAATAGCACCTTTTTTAGAAGCTTCCCGCATTGATCAGCTTCGCAACATGACCATTACATCAAATGACATCTCTATGCAGGCTTCCCGCATCGATCAGTCTGCGCCAAAAAAAAAAAAAAAAAAAACAAAAAATGAGTCACAGACATTGGCTTGTAGTTGTCTCAGGGTCTCCTATAAAAAGGGCAAGGTTATTCCTGCTCTTAAACTGGGTTACCCTATCCTCCTCCTATCACCTGCTTAAGGGACTTCGAGCTCACTTTAATGTCAAAGTGATTCGATTACCGTTCTAACTTAACACTGGTCAACGACGTAATGCATGAACGGGGCTTTTGTTCTAACAACCCCTATCTGTGCTTCCTTTTTGGTCCTTGTCAATGAAAGAGCGATTTGCCTTTCACCTTTTCTCTACACTTTGGTCACGCTTTGGCCACGTCAATTGTCGACTCATCCTTAAACCCAGCCAACATCAACATTTTTCAAACCAGCCTCGACATTTTGATCATTTTCAGCTGACATCATCCTAGACCATTTCACATAGTTTCTATGGACACCAATACACATGGAAAATACCGACCAGACCCAATTTATGTTAAGCATAAACCAATACTTGCTGAAGCATAAATAGACCCTTCATTCATTTTTAGCATACATCCATCACGACTATGGAAACTTGCTAGGGATGAAAGACTCTCGACCACTTCTACAGAATACACCATCATCTTATCCTCATCTTACCCTCATCATTTCGACACTCAACCAAGCTCATCATCGACCATTTTGACCTTTTGTCTGAACTACATTGGTCTGAGGCCCTATGACCAGGGCTATGTAGGCAGCACTCAGATACCACATCTTCTGAGGTTAGCTCGACCACCCCCTTTTTGTTCGTCTCTATGATGGACAAACCTTCTCTTCTTTGACTCTTATCACGCCCAACTACGTCAACTTTGATCAAGACCAATCATTGACTTTGACCAAGACCAATCAATCCCTCTGACCCTTCCTCCCTTTTAGGGAGAACTACATCAGCCTGAGGCCCCTTCACACAGGGGCTATGTAGGCAGCACTCAGTTGACATGGGGTCTTCTGGGGTTAGCTCGGCTGCATCCTTTCGTCCATCCATCCTCTTGACCAATGACCATTGGAGATCATGCGTATCTCCTTCGACCTTCGACCACTTCCAAGACAGCGTGTTGCCTTGGTTGTTTTTGCGTATGTGCTACCTCACGGCTGGTTAGCAGAATTGTCTGTAGACTTTTTTGACCCTTCGCAAGTATAGGATCGCGAGCCAGTTGATCCCTACTACTTGTGGCTTTTTTGTGTTTCTGGGAGCACTTCCTGAGCCCTGGATACCTGGGACACGACGACCATTTGGAGCTTTAGCTTAGATTGAGTGACCCGATCAGTAGACGACTAAATGTTGGGGCCCGGTTACTTCAATTTTGGCACTCCTTGACCCTCAACATGCGACAATTTGACCTGACCCTCTCGTGAAGTGGACTACGCGCAATCACGACTATGGCAGCGTTTTCACTCACTCTCTTCTATCCATTTCTCTGTCAAATCGACACTCGATCTTCGGTTCCCTTCTCTCGACTATCGCTTTGAGGGGGGAACACCTCATCCTTTTTCTGGGGCAACCAACTCCTGTTTTTGTCTTGCAGTTCATCTAGAACAACCAACAAGACAAAAAGGGGCAAATGTAGACACCGCAAACGTGTCTGCACCTTGGTTCTCCCCCTTGGTCCTTTCTCCCTCCTAGTCCTCCTTGGTCCCTAACCCACCTAAGTCTTATTAATTGGAAATAAACATCTATTTTTAATTAAATAAGGCCCCCTTTCCACCCTACCCTTGCCACCTTGGATCCTCCCTTGAATCCCTCCACCTTCCCCCTAGCATTTATTAGGCCAAATCTCTCCATTATATCTCCTCGCGCCCATTTTAGCATCCTTGTGACCGTTCTTCCCATGACCCCTCACCCGGCGGCGTGCAAGAATGGGCAGAGGCTATTTTTAGCCTCTGTGCTCATCCTGCGACCGCCGACGTCAGCGACCCTTCGGCCGACGTCGGTGAAACTGCCGGCGTCGGCAGCCTTCATTATCCCTTTCTGCATCCGTTGCAGCCCCCTAGACTCTTGAGCTCGCAAACAGACTTCTCTCAGCGCTTTGGCTTTCGTCTCTCCTCTATCTTGACCTCGTGCAATAGTAGCAACAGGTGAAAAGGCTCTGCAACAGGTATTCTCTTCTTGCAACAAGTCTTCTGTGGCTCCAGCAACATCTTCTCCTCTCTTCATTCAGCAAGCTAAAAGGTAAGCAAGTTTGGTTTTTTTATTTCATTTGTTTTAAGTTTTCAGTAATCTATCCTATCCTCTATTGTCTTCTGCTCCCTCTGTCCTTCCCCTTGAGAGGCTGCAAAGCCTTCTCAGGCCCCGTCCTCTGTGAATCCTCCTCTCTTTTTTCAATCACAGACAACTTTCTCATCCCTCTGCCAAGAAGACCTTGCATCAGGCACCCAACCCGAACCGGACCACTCCCCAGTCCATCCAAACTTGTCCCTGTTCAGTCTCAGACCCGTCCACAGTCCAGAAAGCAACTCAGACCCGACTACAGGCCACAACCCCGACCGACGCCGGTCACTACCCCATCCGACGTCGGTAGAATAGCCGACGCCGACAGATAAGATAACCGACGCCGGCGACATTTCCGACCTCGGCGACTGTCTTCAGCCCAACAACTCCTTCAGGTAATCATTTTGTTTTCTTCTTTCCTTTCTAATTTCTTTGTCACTTCTGTATTCTGGCATTCTGTCTTTTTATCAGTCATTTATCTTTATCAAACAGTGGGTTGACCTCCCTTAAGGAAGTTTTTACACTTCCGGGAATAAGCTTTTGCTTGGCAACCCACTGCCCATCCATCTAACGTTTTCTTGTCCAAGTTTCTTTTTTCTTGCAGGTGTCATTCCTCCACAGCCAAAGAGGAGTGCTCACAAGCGTCTGGATTTACGGTGCGCAATCTTTAGTCCAGGTACTTCCCAAGCCTTGTCCATCACTTTCTTTTAGTTTCTTTTTCTTAAGTCTGAAAAGCAAATTTGAGGTAGAAACACAAAGTGCCAACATGGTGGGGGTGCTAGAGTTATTCTCATTCCCTTCGATGGTGAACCTCTTCCTTTTTATTTTAAACTTTGATTTTGAGTGTACTAATAATATGGCTAAGTATGAAGCCCTAGTAATAAGCCTCCAAACTACTTTAGCCTTGGGAGTCAAGATGATCAGTGTCTTTGGTGATTCCAAACTTGTGGTTAACTAGGTCAATGGATCCTACCAATATAAGAATGATGCCTTGCAATAGTAAAAAAAACTAGTAGATGTACTCTTAACATCACTTGACCATTACCTTATCCAATCTATTCCATGATCTACCAACAAGTTCATGGATACAATGGCTTCCCTTACTTCCCAAATCCTATCTCAGCCTTCCAATTCCAAACTCTTGTCACCATTCATCATTTTATCACACCCTCTTATATCCAATTTGACCTCCTAACCATTTTTAGTGTGGAGACATCTCCATTAGACACTTGATATGAGAAAATCTTTAACTAACTCAACCTCAACATCATTTCTCCCAACCTCTCTAGGAATGCCTAAAGATCCTTTGTTTAAAGTACCTCTCATTATACCATAACAGGGGAAATACTTTACAAATGTGGTTTTGATGGCCTTCTTCTCCATTTCCTTCGCAGTCATGAAGCTTCCCATGCTATCAAGGAAATGCATGATAGAATCTACGGGGACACTTTAGTGGTTTAGATATTGCTAAATGTATCCTTCACCTTTGCTACTATTAGCCCACCCTTAACCAAGATTGCTATGATTTTGTGAAGAAGTGTGTTAAATGTTAACAACATGCCAATTTACATCATGCACTGGCCCATGGCCTCCAAATATCTAAGGACTTTTTTCCCTTCTCATAATGGGGACTAGATCTCATTAGGGAAACCAATCCTCATTCTTCATAATGGCACCACTCCATCACCACCACCACTAAGTATTTCACCAGGTGGGTAGAGACTATTCCTCTCATCTCAACCAAAGCCAAAAATATTTTTGACTTCATCAATCATCATATCATCTATCATTTCAGTGTTCCTCATAAGATCATTACTGATAATGGTAAATCATTCAAAACTAAAGAGGTCCAAGGTATTTATGATGCATTTTTCATCAAGTTAATATTTTCATCACCTTATCATCCACAATAAAATAGATGGGTAAAAGCCTCTAACAAAACCATTAATAAGATATTAACCAAAGCAATCAGTGCTTCTAGTTGGGATTGGTACTTACACATCCCTTTCAATTTATGGGCCTATCAGAATAGAATTAAAACCTATATAGGTGCTACCCCTTTATTTTTGGTCTTCAAAATAGAGGTGGTCTTGACTCTTAAAGTCTATATTCCCTCTCTTCACATATCCTTGCAAGACATCATTTCTGAGAGCGACCATCATCAAGAGCATCTAGCATAACTTGAGTTACTTGATAAATGTTGCTTAGCTACACTTAATCACCTTTATGTCTACCAAGAATGAATCAAGCACATTTATAATAAGCACTTGAAAGAAAAATAATTCAACATCAGAGACCTTAACCTAAAGGAAAATCAACATGTAACCAATATGGAGCAAATCAAGTGAGGCAAGTTTGCTTTCAATTGGCTTAGAACCCATATCATAACCTATAAGTATGGATCAAGAGATTATTATTTGTCCTCTCTTAAAGTTAAGATAGAACCTGATCCTCTCAATGCTTCACATCTACATCCTTTCTTTTGTTAAAAGGATCAAACTCACCTTTTGTATAACTTAAGCTTGTCCCTTGATTTACTAGAATTTTCACCTCCCTTACACCTTCATCCCATCCCCTTGAGGAAAAATAATTATAACATATAACCATATGATTAACTATCATAGTCATAACCTAATCCTAAATATGGGTACCATGGATCTTCCCATGGCATGGTTCTCATGGATAATTTTTTTCCCTAATAAAAAATAATCCCATGGTCATTGTCTCTCAAAACTACTCCTTTCACTTATAATTAACCTTCTTGTGATCTAGGTTTTTCCCTCATAAAAGTTAATCTCTAATCCTATATATACTTTTCTATGTCTAACCTATCATTAAAACCATTTAGGATTACAAAATACCATTTGGGTCAAACATCTCTAGCATACAGACAACTCTCTTGAAGGAAGGCTACATAAAATCTAAATTGCTTAAAAAGAGATATTGCTTTATTGAAGGATGGCTAAGTCAATTTTTTTAAAGAAATCATTTGAATCTTCCTACATTGATAAACTTTAAAAACCTATTAGAATCAACCAACAAAGACCCTATATCAAAATCAAAACAAGTTATCCCGATAAAGCTGCAATCAACTTTCATACATAACATTAGTAGACTTCCCACATCGATCAGTCTACACCTTGAATTAAAACATAAAATTGTGTATTATGGTTATTAGATCACCTATATAAGGGGAAAACCAATCCATATGAATGTTACACTCCCTTTTAAATCACCTATCACCTATCTCCCATTTATACCATCTACAAATCAAGGGACTTTGAGCTTACTTGACATAGTATGATCAAGACACCTTTTTATCAACCAATGCATACTAATGTGAAGAATTTGAAGGGCTTATGTTCATTAAGACAATCTAACTTCAGTTTTGTTTAGTCCTTACCAATGAATAATCATCATGCCTTTTTCGTATCCTCTCATAATTGGTTCATGTATTGACTTAGACGTATGTCTCATGATCTTCATTTATTTTCACACATCTAGTTTTTTTATTTAAACTTACTTTATGTTCTATCATCAAAAAAATAACTTTAAACATAACATCATCATAACATCATCACCATGTATAGAACAATAACCAAGACTCATAAATCATAACATAACATCCATGATCATAACCATAATCAAAACATCATCACTATCATAATAATAAAAAAAATAACACCACATCCTCATAACATCATAACCATGTATAGAAAAATAACCATAATAATACCATAAACATCATAATCATAATCCAAGAATCATAATCATATGCATAAAATAAATCATCATCCATAATCATCACATACCTGAGCTTATGAGTCTACATCTCATGAGCATAATCATAAGCATAAACATCTAAAACCATGAACCATAAAATAAAACATATATATCATCATCATATCATATACATCATGTCTCATCAACATAAAATAGTACATATAAAAAATGTGCATCTCTCTCTCTCTCTCTTTCAAAATATACATCTCACTACATCAACTTACATGCTGGTATCAAAATCATATACATATGTACATATCATATCATATCCTATGCCCCTAGGGCACCATTACCATCTAGTTCCTACCCCCATAAGGTTATTTCCTATTCACCCACTAAAGCAACCCATTGACCTAAAGTCACTACACCTACACCACCTACCAAGCTAGATTTATACTCACCCCATCGGGGTTCCTAAAGACATTGTGTCAAAATTATAGCCTCATAATAGTTCAACTCATCAACTATGGCCAAATACCATGCCATAGGGATACTACTTGGTGGTCCTACTAGTGTTATAGCTACTCTTACTCTCCATCTCAAAGTGTCCCTCTCATGGGTCACCAAGCCTAGTGAAGTTCTAGCCTGGTCAGTGGCAACCTAACCCTATAATGTTATAACCTAGCCCTACATATGGCCACATACCCTTATAAATTTATGATTTGTGCTTGTTTAGTGGCCAAAACTACTCTTGCTTATCCATCAGTGCCACCTCCCTGTACTTATACCTATGGACCCCCACCAGATGGATCCACATCTATGGGCTACCTACCCCCATCATCCCATCCAAAATCCATACTTGCATAGATAGCCTAATACCATGCTACATATCCATTAACAAAACTAGCATCATCAATATTTTCTCTAATGGGTAACTCCTCATGATCAAGAAACACCTTCACTGGCTATGGTACTGGAAGCAAAAACTTGTCATCCTCCCACTCGTACCTTGGGAATGGACCCAAAATCCACTATATTAGGATAAACTACCTATTAACCTTATCAAAAGGGATGAGATTAGTATCACCCTCTCTCCTCCCAAAAATCCACCTATAGCTCTGTATCAACAAAATATGTTGAGTATAATGGGCCTACATCAAAAATCTCACATACAACCTCTAAACCACATCCCTAACCACCAAGGCCTCTAGTGCCCCTCTAAACCAATCAATATCTCAAGCATCTCCTCTAGATATTATGAGTACATAATCACTCCACCACATAAAACCCACACTAAAGTCCATTTGGGCATATCCCTCCCATGGTGACCCCATTAGCCTCAAAACCTGAATATGCTCATAGGCCCAACAATGCAACACAAACCCCATGTTGATGCCATATTTCCTATGTGCTCTAAACCCCCACAACTCCCTATATATTTGTACCAACAAAATAGGTACCACCTAATAAATATCTGACAAAGCAACATCTCAACCAAAACTCCCAACAATAGATAAGGAAACCTCCCACTACTCGAATCTAGCAATGCAAAGTAGAAGACTACGATCATCATCATCATCATCATCAACTACCTGTCATCTTTAGTCCTTTGATACATTGGCCTATAAATAAAGCTACCAACATGCCACATAGAAAATGCCTGATCCTCACCATATAGGAGCTCCATATGATCATCTCTTTCCTCACTCTCAATATGATATATCAACTCCCCCTGAATGTGTAGTTGTGTGATCCTATGAACATCCTCTATTAGGATGGTCATCTCATTTGTTAGTAAGAGAAAGGTGTTCATGGCTAGATCCTATCTCTTGATGAGGCTTATGATCATCACTACATCTCATGACATGTGCTATAAGTGCACCATTGTGCTGAGGCCAACCTTCTCTATGTGCATCCAATGATCATTAGTCAACCCTTGATGGATCTCCATAAAGATTTGAGGGACCTAATCCTACACATATATATGATCTCATGCTTATAAAATTCATTATAAAATACACTTATTTTTCTATTTAACTACTCTACTCATGAACATTCACCTCTTTTTTACCTCATTCACCCTACCTAAGAACACCTATTTTATACCATTCCAACTACATCAACATATTTTCAAACCTACCTTACACCCAAGCTAAACTATATCAACATATTATTTTTCTACACTCAACATTCCCATTAGGTCATTTTAACTCAACTATAAACTTCATATTACCCATAACCATTTTTATCTTAACATTTTAATAAAAAAACATCTTATCCCTAACCATTTTTACCTTAGCCTTTTTATTAAAAAACATCTTACCCCTAACCATTTTGCCTTAGCCTTTTATCAAAACACCTTTGCCTATTTAGTTGACCACTGATGGTCATTACAACCACCAATGGTTAGTTAGCCAATTGGCTATGGTCCTTGACCGTCAATGGATAGCTACAACCACCAATGATTAGGTATGATCACTGATGGTTATTGCTTGTCATCACAAGTGAAAAACCTCCTAAAACTACCTACCCTAAACCCACCAAAGAAGTTCTTTCTCACAACTAATTACATTATCATTTTTCTCTACCCTAACCTCAACCCAATTATACTTACAATTTCAATTTTCACTTGATAAATCAACCAAAACAAACTCCAACCTAAAACTAGGTAAGAACCCAAATCCTTCCCCAAACCAACCCTAAATTCAAATAAAAATTCAACCAAAATAACCAAAATCAACTAATCTAACAATTTAATATAACCCCTAACTCATTCTTCGATTGTTTTCAAGGAGGAATCCTAGCTCTATCCATTTTTCCTTATCCTCATCTACCCTACATCTTTAGTCCTATGCTAGCTCAATACAACCCCAATCAACCAATCAAAAATCAAGCCCACCTTGTCAACACTCTCGCACAAAATGCCAAAGTAACCAAAGGCATAGGAGTTAAGAGAGTCAAAATCCAAAAGTGAAAATAAATGCATCTTTTTAACTTTTTTAGCCTCTATGGTGTTAGGGTTTACCCTTGCCATTGACAATCAAGGTGACCATCGATGATTGAGTTTGGGACCCCTGACCATCGATAGTCAAAAAATCCACTTTTCAAAATTTTTAGCATTAACACATTAGTACCACATTTTTGGAGATTACCCTTCTCCACCAAACCAAAACCAACCATGAACCAGTGGATAACACCCTCTCCAAACAACCAACCAGCCAACCACATCCACTTTGATGTTGGCCATTTTGGCTCAAACCATTGCATATTTTGTGATGACCCTACTTTGGTCCTTTTGATCACACCAACAAACCTTGCCATGTTACACATTTGAATTTGTACCACCTAGTACACACTAAACCATTTTTTTCCCAAGAGTAATTCTTACCTTAGATACCTATGAAAACATTAACCTTATCTAGGAGACTTGATAGGAATAACCTGATCAGCTATGCCTAATGCTATGGCCTAGTTACTCCATCACCAATCCTTTTAAAAACAACCTTATTTTTAACAACCATAGAAACTTAGTTTATGAATTATCTCATATATTATGCTTAGTCACATTTTATGCACATGTTTGTGCTTCAAATGCCCAACCACCATTGTCACCAACCTCATGACTCACCATAACCACTTATCAAACCCACACCTAATTTGGTTTTATCTCATCAAATCTTAGTTTGAGGGGGAATACCTCCTATCATGATCGAGGTAACCAAAATTTTGACCTTCAATCTTTATTTTACATCTTAATAACACAAACTATATAATAAAAAGGGGCAAAATGTAGACACCAAAATTTTGTACACTGTAGTTCTAAATGTCAAAACACCCATAGACTACCTTAGGACCCCCTTGGGACTAGTTTTAACCTTTAACCCCTAACGGATCCTAACCATGGTTAGTTTTAACAACTAACCAAACCCACCCACCCTTTTACCCTACTTAACCTTTGACACTTGACCATTGCTGGCCACCTTGATCACTAGTGGTTACCCTGCCTGTCGACAATCAAGTCCTTTCTCCATCTAAAAAAAGGAAACTCAAGCTATGTGCAAGCTAACACATCAAAATTTAATATAGATGACAAGATAACTCATCACAATAACCAATCAAACCTCTTATGAAACCTTATACCTCCATCTCTCTTTACCTATAAAAGGAGGGGAGTAAGAGGTGAAAAAGGATCCATGACCTAGGAATTTAATAATCCAAGCATTCATCCATCAGGTAACCAATAGTCATCAAGAGCTATCAAACTTCTTTGAAGGTTCTCCCTTAATCAAGCTAGAAACCATGATGGAGACTTGAACCTCTACTAAAATCATTCTTCATTAAAATAATCGTTACTCTACTAAAATTACTCTAAGATCAACTACTAGCCATCAAATAACCAACTAAGTACATTTCTAGTTTTTAAGATTTATTTAATTAGTTTTTAACCCAAACCATTCTACTTATTACTTTGACCCTTCAAACCTTAACTAGATCCCTATAACATTTATTGACCCCTTTCTGCAACCTTAACTATACTCTTTTCTGAACATACCCAAAACCCAGAGCAACCATTGACGGTCACCCTAACTACCGATGGTCACCCAACCACTGATGATAAACATAACTGTTGATGATCACCCTAACCAATGGATGGTCACTATAGTAATAAATAACAACTTTCTATTTATACATACCTACCCTCAACCAAATTCTACTTTCTATGTCTCTACCTATTCATAGAGACCCCACCCATTTTTTGAACCCAACCTAACCTATTTAGCATTAGTATTGACCCACTATTTACTTAAACTAGTCTATTTTATTTATCAAGCATCCATTTCTTATTGTATTCTCTTTCATTAATTTTTATCATTTGATGCAAGTATTTCATATTTATTTCTTTTAACTTAACTATTTTAAGAGTGTAGATTGATAGCCTCCTAATAAGCTTACACTTCTCAGATCTAGCTCATGCTAGGCAATCCACCTTATTACCCATCTAACCACCCATTTGCATAAGTGATTTATTATATACAGGTTATTGTTCCCAAAATAAAGAGGAGCTCTTCATGATCATTTAGATCATGCATGCATAAACAAATAGGTTCTTCTACCACACCCTTACTAGTTTCTTACTTCTTTATTTATTTTTCTAAGCTAAAATTAAGAGAAACATTAACAATCTAGATCTAGCCTCTTTATTTTTCTTCAAATGTGTATATAATGGTTGACCAAATCTAATACAACATGATTAAGGATAGGCTGTAGATAAGCTCAAATTTTTTTTCTAGAAAAATTATTCAAGGAACATTGTAGCATTATACTATAACACAATACTGTAGTCATACAAAAAACTATAGAATCCATACAAAACACTATAATAGTGGTACATATTACTATGGCATGCTTTTAAAATTCACAAAATCTTCAAAATCTTCATTAACTTTAAAACTATCTTTATAACAATTTATTCTTTGAAGCTTTAATCCTCCATAAACTAATCAAATAAACACAAGTGTGAATTTTGGAATGAATCCATCTAATAGGCTGAATGGGTTTTCATCCAAACAATTGATCTATCAAAGGGTTTTCATCCTAGGGCATGTTGAACCTATAAACAGAAGATCTCCAAAATTATATGATAGAAAATATCAAAACTAAGATGTCTAAATGACTTTCTCTCATCTCTTTTGAAAGGTTCAACTGATTCTTCTAGAAGAATCTAATTTAACCTCCTCAAGGCTTCTAGAAGAACACTATTTTTTTGGATAGATACGGGATTATTTAAGGCCCTAGCCATAAAAACAAAAAATACAATAAATAACCATAGAAGACCTGATACAAAGACTAGCCATAAGGCATAAAGCCATATACAGACAATCAAGGAGTAAAAATATAGTAATCCTACCTACTACCCAAAAACTAGCAACCAACATCAACTTGTGGGATAGTAGTCTAATAGATTAGCTAGTTTGCCTTTTTTACTTTTTTCTTAAACCTCCTACCACATTTCTTGTTCAACATTTACCATAACTAGTTGTTTATTTGAGATTTGTGTTTCTGAAGTTCTATTTTCATGCAAGTCCTTGTTTAAATGTAAGCTTTCATACACATGACCTCTTTTTATTCCCCTGGCTAGTTACTTTAAAGGGGAGGTCTAAATAGTTTCTATCATCTCTTACATATGCACTTTGCCATTAACTAAAATAGCTTTTTATCCTTTCTTACTATCTCTCAATTCTATGTTAACTTGTATTTCTGGATTCTCAAAAACATCTTCTACCACTAGTGATGGATCAAGTGCATTCCATTTGTTTGTTTTGGACTTTTCTCCCTTATTTTTCATTATTTATGAGCACCCCTAAGGACAAAATGAAAAAAAATGACCTAGTAATTTACAATTATGGCATCTAAAAGTAGTATTTTCATAATAAAAAATTTGAGTATGATGAGTTTTACCATAGTTTAAAATTATTTTGTCAAGAACCCCTTTGCTTAAATCTATCTCAACACAAAAATAGCCATAAGTGCATAGACATATATCCCTCACTCATTATCATTTTTCAAGAAAGTCCCCAAAGCATTATCAATAGCTCTATGAGCATGTAAAAAATACAAAGGCATATTAGGTAGATGAAACCAAACTGGTACCTTAGTGACTGAGAAAGTGAGAGGGTTAAAATATAGAAACCATGACATAATAAACAAGCCCACAGTGCCCTAAAACCAAGGGAATTTTGAGAGGCATTTATGTTAATCTTGATGTTCATATAAATGAAAAAAAAAGCCCTTAGAACATAGAGAAATTTCATACTAGCTTGTCCATGTCTCATGATCCTTTTTATATAAGGTTGACATAGATAGAAAAATACCATTAAATCTACAAATGGCAACATCCCTCACTCGATTATTAAAATAAACATCCACCTCTTCGTTTAAGATCTCCATAGAAGGGACCTCCTTCACTTGGTCAACAATGTAGACTTGAGGAGGGGGAGTGATTTTTGTGATATTTGGGATGGGGGAAGCATTTATGATGGCTATATCTAGGGATGATTTGAATACCTCCTTGAAATATTATTGTTTCATGGAAGAAGCCTATTTTGGTCCCACAACACCCCCCCTCAACTATGAGGCCATGATGATGGTGGAGTCCCTACAGATTTGATAACGAGATAAAGGAAAAAAATCTTGGAGATTTTTTCCTTTGTAAACTAGACTTTGCATAGTCTTAGGGATCCTAGTCAATGTATCTAAATGCCCTTTTAAATCCAAAACCAGATAAAAAACTTTTACCCAAATATAAAGAGTATTAATTGATAGAGATTTTATCATAAGCTAGAAACTATTCCTCTCTACTACATTAGCATCTGGAAGAGCCAGTCATGCATTCTGGTACATAATATCTAGCAAAAGGTATGTGTTCTCCTCTACGACATCATGGGCACATAGTGAGATATGTAAGTTAGGTGATATAGCCATATTACATGCTTTTAATCAGCTAAATGTATTACCATGTATATCAATAGGGTGAGAGCTCAGGCATCCCTCTAAAGGATTTATAGGCCCCTCATATAGGTGTGTTTCCTTTCGATAGCCATAAAAATACCAAATCCTTTCCAAATACCTAGTTTACATGTGCTTATTCTTTGTATTTGGCCTCCTTCCACCACCAACTTTATCCTTAGGTGATGCCATCGATCCATAAGGCAAAATGCTAGAAACCCTAGCAGAGCCCATTCTTAATCTTATTATCCCATGTTTCATTGATGTTATTCAAAAGAACACTTTATTTAATAAATTAAATTTATAATATTTATTTTTTATTTGAGTCACTTTAATTAAATTAATTAAAAATAAATCTATCCTTATGATTTAATTTATTTGGACAACTTTATAAATAATTATATTTATTTTATACCCTTGTAATGCCTGATCATAGCCTATGGGAATAAAATAGGCTAACTAGCCCTGATGGATGATCAATCAAAAAATGGGACATTAAAACCCTCTTATTAATATCCCTTAAATAAGAAAAAACCCATTTTACCTACTAGGTCCACTTTGGTTGACCTAGTTGTAAAATTTATGACCCAGTTACACAATTAGGCCAGCCTAGTTTGAGGTTGAACGGTAAATTTTCAAAATTGGGTCATGATGGGATGACCTTATTGAATAAAATTTAATAATGGTTAGGACATATCCATTTCTATAAGTATAACCTTCAATTAAATATAATAGAGAAGAACATTCATTTTCACATTATTATAGCTCATAATTCTACTACAACTATATTTGAAGGAGCCATTGCTTAGGGTTTGCCTCGGAAGAAAAATAACTTATATTATGGGAATTATTGGATGGAAATAGTAATATTTTATTCTAAAGTTAATTTCAACTATAGTGTGATCCTTACAAAGCCACAACAATCTCTTGAAAATAACCATTGGCCAAGGGAGATATTGATAATTGACAAGTTCATCCAATGGTAAGTATATCCAAATTTTGTTATTTAATTTGATAGATAGATATTACACAAAGTAATAGGTTTTAATATATAAATATTTGATTATATTACCTCTACACTAAAACTTAGTGTAGTTATATGGTTTTTAAGGCTTTCGATCTTCCACCTTAGGTGATTTAGGTCCCCCATTTGCCTATAATGATCCCTTGTTTGTTTCGAACCACCCCCCTTTGTGTTATAAGATTTGATAAGAATAAATTAGATTTAATTCTATGAAATATAAGACCTAGCTAGGGTTATTTTATAATATTATTTCCCTAAAGGTTTTGGAACCCTATCCTTTAGTGTTGTGTGATAAGTAACCCTTCATTTAGGTTTAACAGATCCACTTTGTTCATGCTCCTGATATAAAAAATACCATAATAGATTTTATTTTATTACCTTATATGATCTTCAATTTATTAAGTATGATAATTTTTATATCTCTATTAATTTTTTTCATACATTCTGGTGAACCTAATCTAATTCTAAATCTTACATTAATTTTTTTTCATTTAACAGTCAACTAGTTCAATGTAGATCGACCCAATTTTATTCATTGATTTGTAATTTTCATCTACAAGCAACTAGGTTGATGCAGGTCAATCTAGTTCATTTTATGTATTTTTACATTCGTAATTTTAGCTAAGTAAGTCGACATAGGTAGACTTGATCTTATTCCATTGTTTTAAATTTTAATTTTTTTGAAGACTAAGTTAACCATGGTCAGCCCTATTTAATCTCTTTATTTTTAATATTTTTTTCCTTGTAAGATTACAATCCTGGGCAACCTAGTGCTAAGTGTATTTTTATAGTAAGCTTCAATATATATGATGACCCAATTTCAACCTTCAAATCTATAACATTCACAGTCATCCAACTAGGTTGACCATGGTTGACCTAGTCATATTTATTAGAACTAACTAGATTGACCTAGCCTGACCTAATTTAAATTTTCTATTTTTTTGATTAGATCAATAAAAAAACTATTAAACAATTTTTAAAATTATATTTTCCAATTAAACAACTCAATATTTCATTTTTCACTCCTATTTTCCTATTTTTTAGTTCTATCAAAATTGTACTACACAATTAATTACATCAGCCCTAGTTGACTTAATTATGTGTCTCCTTTTCTTACCATTAAACTAAGTTGACCGCAACCAACTTAGTTTATTTGGCATGCTTTCATAATAAACTATTTTCAACTAGTATCGACCTTGTTTAATTATGTCTATTCAGCTAGATCAACCTTGGCCTACCTAATTCTGTATGTTTCTACTTTCTACATAAACAAGGCAGTTTAATTTATTTTTAGTAGTAATTAATCTCACTTTTATTTGAAAATATTTGCTTTCTTGTTTATTTATAAATATAAATTGTAAAATATGTCTTCAATGCTTGACTTTCACCTTTATTTTTGAATTTATCCTAATTTCCTAAGAAAATGTGTTCTAATTTTTTTAAAATTGCTTAGCTATTTTCATTAAGGGATATGCAATACTCTATTTATGGTCATATTCTATCATTTATATATATCATGGTGTGAGAGGCTTTCCCCAATACTCATAGCCATAGTACAAAACCAAATTCAAACTTTAGTTTCCATGTACGTCACGATATTTAGGAAGTGCTTAGGATTCCCATTTTTATTGAACCTTAGGAATCTAACCATCTATATAATTTTGGAGAGCATGGTTAGTAGTTACCATCAATAATTTACTATCATTTTAAAATTAAAACCATTTTTAGTGGGATATGGAAACAATACTTACTCCATAGTTAGTGATCTAAAATATCAAGTCGACACTATCTAATAGAAAAACAAGTATCTTTGAGAGCCTACAAACCAGTCACATCCTTTTAGAACATCTACCCAATATTAATTTTAGATAAATATTTAAAAAAATAGCTAAAAATTTAAATTTTTATTATTTATTACTTTTCTCTTTTGTATTCTAGAGTGCATCAACTAACATTGTGTTGGGGATCAACCAACAAACTTGATTACTATTATGTAAACAACTAAACACAGAATTAAACTAGAATGATAAGTAACTAGAATCAGAAATAGCAAAGAATAAGAGATACAAGAAACCACCTTGAAAACTTGTATTAAACTCTTCTAGAAGGAAATACAATGAAGAAAATCACACTTTCTTCTCACAGCTCTTAGATGTATAGATCTCTTTCCCTCAAGAGTTCTCTCAATCAATTCCAACAACTTGGATTGATACACACATATACAATATGTCTTGTACTATTATTCTCTTACACACAAGCTATGAAGATCTATCCCTATTATATAAGATTAGGGATCATGAGAAATGCATTCACAACCATTAGATACACCTCCTAATCAAAGGCTTAAAATAGTCTTGCCAAAAATAGAAATGCAGACTTACAACTAACAACTAAACTTATCATGCAAACAATCTGTTTCATCCACAAAAATAGACTTTCTAGATGCACAGGTGACCAAAATCAATCCTTACCTATCTTCACATGACCGACATTGGCTGATACATAACCGATGCCAGTAGCTACTGGTCGACTCCTTGCCATCATCGGTGACTGTGTAAATCCAGCAACTTCAGCATCCGCTCATCTGGTGAAGCTTTTAGCTCCACACCTCAACAATCTCCCACTTGGAGATGAATAATAGCTCTGATACCACTTGTTGGGGATCAACCAACAAACTTGATTACTATTATGTAAGCAACTAAACACAGAATTAAACGAAAATGATAAGTAACTAGAATAAAAAATAGCAAAGAATAAGAGATACAAGAAACCACCCTGAAAACTTGTATTAAACTCTTCTAGAAGGAAATACAATGAATAAAATCACACTTTCTTCTCACACCTCTCAGATGTACAGATCTCTTTCCCTCAAGAGTTCTCTCAATCAATTCCAACAATCTGGATTGATACACACATATACAATATGTCTTATACTGTTCTTCTCTTACACACAAGCTATGAAGATCTATCCCTATTATATAAGATTAGGGATCATGAGAAATGCATTCACAACCATTAGATATACCTCCTAATCAAAGGCTTAAAATAGTCTTGCCAAAAATAGAAATGCGGACTTACAACTAATAGCTAAACTTATCATGCAAACAATCTGTTTCATCCACAAAAATAGACTTTCTGGACGCATAGGTGACCAACATCGGTCCCTGCCTATCTGCACAAGATCAATGTCAGTCGATACATAACCGATGCTGGTAGCTACTGGTTGACTCCTTGCCATCGTCAGTGACGGTGTAAATCCAACAACTTTAGCATCCACTCATTTGGTGAAGCTTTTAGCTCCACACCTCAACACATTGATACAATTTTGTGTTATGTGTTTCAACTAGATCAACTAACATTGACATAGTTGACTATGTGTGAACATCCTAAGTCAAATAGACTTGAATTAATATTCTATATTTTGTCCTTTTTACCTCTATTTTACAAACTACATCATCTATTTTACTATCAAAACTTTTCCATATCAAACTAAGTCGACTAGGCTCGATCTAGTCTTATTTTGTCTTTACCTTCCTATCTCATTAAATCAACCCGAGTTGAACCAATAAACTTTCATATTATTATCTTTACCTCCCATATTCAACTAGATCAACCCTATTTGACATAGTATACTTAAACATTGATTTTTAAATACCTTATTATGTAACTATGTTGACCCTAATCGACCTAGTATATTAGAAGTTTCTTATGATTTGAACTATAATAACCATGGTTGACCTAGTTTAATAGGTGGTTAGTAGTGTTAATTTATTATTTCCTTTCTCATTCTAATTATCGTCATGAAATCACCTATAATAATATTTCTTAAAAATCTTAACCCATTCAAACTTTACATGGGTTATTTTATCTTACCCCCTTTAGTCACCCAAGAGGATAATCCCTCATGGTGAAAATACTCCTAACCAACATCTAGATCAATGGAATGCAACATGGTACAACTTACTCAAAATAATGATCTAAACAATTCTAACATATTCAAAAACATTTATGCCAATATCATTCATACCCCTAACATGAATGGTATCTTATCCAAACTTCCTTACTTTACCACTGAAGTAATTGATATTAACATAGGGAACCCTCCTATAGGGAATCCTTATATCCCTAATCTTTGTAATACTTCTCATACCAACAATAATATTCCACCTCATACCACTAAAAATGAAAATACATCCATATATACAGCTCAAATTCTTGCTTAATAGTTTAATAAATGAATGTTATGTAAACAACTAATAATTACAAAAAGCTCCGAATATAAAATCACATATTTCAAATGGCTAGTTAAACCCCTACTATCATGCCTCAAAATAATAATAATTTTGTCTCCCCCATCTTAGATATGTAAATGAGAATATCATCTCTCAACTTCTCAAGCCCAACAAACTGCTCCAACATCTTCAAAATAAAGCTTTAGCTCCATTCATTGTATCCATAAATATTAGAAACATCATTCCAACTATTAAGTATGATGAAACTAAAAACCCTACTATTTTCATTAAATATTTTGGTAATATCTATAAGGAATGGGTCCAAACCAACACTTTCTCTACCACTAAACTTCTTATCAAAACTTTTATGGGAGATGATTTAAATGGTATAATCAACTCCCCCAACATTATATATGGAAACTAGAGGATCTTATAAATGCTCTCATTAAAGAGTTATTAAAAAATGATCTTCTTAAAAATGATCTTAGTTATTTCATCAATGCTAAGCAATTACCCACTAAATCTACTTATACTTTTATCAAAAGATCAAAATCATTAGCTCACAAGGCTGACCATAACATGAGTGATGATTTTCTTTTCAAACTTTCCATTACCACCCTTAAAGCCCTTATTTAATACAAGGTTCAAATATTTTGTCCTCAAAACTTAGAAGAGGCTTTTGATCTGGCTAAAAGACAAGATTTTGTTATGAATCAATTTGAACCATCTCATAATTCAATCAAGGAATCTTTCTAAACTCAAAATAATGCACTAACCAATACAAATTATCAATCTAAATCCCCTCCAAAAAATGGGAGTAGTGAAATCAAATATTCAAACTCCCTCCCACCCATCTTTAATAGTCTCAAAAATTAGTAAATTATTATCTCTATGTAAACCTTTCATCTATAAAAATTTCACTCCCTCATCATGGTATGATCCTAATAAATTTTGTTGGTTCCATGCCAACATTGGTCATTCTCATGAGACATGTTGTGCACTTACAAATTTTTAGTTTATTTCATGTTAAGATATGAGTTTGATCATGATTATATGATTAAATTGTGTCATCCTGATTATCTCAAAGATTCTCACAAGATAAAATTTGCCAAATAAACTACCCAAGATTCTCAAAAATATTCTTCCAATCCCAAAAAATAACACTAATAAAAAGTTTTGTTCTATTTATGCTATTATGATCAATCTTATACTAATTCTCAATATGTGAATGAAGCTAAATTCAATTATCACCATAAACATGATCATAAAGACCTTGTTACCAAACCTAATAAGTCATCTACTGAAGACCAACTTCTTAGATATAATACAACTTCTAAGCTCACATCTTTATAATTCAACCACTAATGATGATTTATCTGCACTAGTGGAACCATAGATAATTAAAAAAATTACCCTGCATAATCAACCAAATCCTCACATTCACTCTTCTTCTAAACCCCACTAGAATTTCTTAGATGAACTTAATTCTATGTATTATAAAATTCCTCTTATGGAGTTAGTAATAACTTATCCTTATCATCATAAGTTTATTATGCAACAACTACAAGACATAAAATAACCTTTATCTAATGAGTCCAAATTTCCTCAACCTATAGATGTGCATGCTATCGAAATAATTTATTCTACCAAACCCTCCATATAATTTCCTAAAGATGATATGATTAATGATGAAATTCATTTTCATTTTGATGATCTACCACTCTTTATCAAAATTAGAATCAATAATAATTTAATGCAAAAAGTCTTAGTTAATTAAGGCTCTAGCATTAATGTTACTTCTCTTTGGTTAATTTAACAAATCAAATATTCCAAAGAAAATATCAAACAAACCCAACTCAAATGTTGTGGACTCAATAAAACCAATAAAAAACCACTTGGTTGCATTTGGATCCCTATTAATCCAAGCTCATGGTTCTTGATCTTCCTTTATCTTAAAACATGCTCTTAGGTCATCCATGGACTCATTGTATATGGGCTATTGCATATTTTGGTATAACTAGTAAAAATTATCAATCTAAATCCCCTCCAAAAAGTGGGAGTAGTTAAATCAGATACTCAAACTCCCTCCCACCAATATTTAATAGTCTAAAAAATTAATAAATTATTATCTCTATGTAAACCTTCATCTATAAAAATTTCATTCCCTCATCATGATACATGCTGACATTGGTCATTCTCATGAGACATGTTGTGCACCTACAAATTTTTAGTTTATTTCATGTTAAGATATGAGTTTGATTATGATTATATGATTAAATTATGTCATCTTGATTATCTCAAAGCTTCTCAAAAGATAAACTTTGCCAAATAAACTACCCAAAATTCTCAAAAATATTCTTCCAATCGCCAAAAATAACACTCTAATAATTTTTTTGGTGCTATTTATGCTATTATGATCAATATTATACTAATTCTCAATATGTGAATGAAGCTAAATTCAATTATCATCATAAACATGCTCATAAATACCTTGTTACCAAACCTAAGAATTCATCTACTAAAGACCAACTTCTTAAATATACTGCAAATTCTAAGCTCACATCTTCAGAACCAATCACTAGTGATGATCTATCTCCACCAGTGGAACCATAAACGTTTCCAAAAATTACCCTACATAATCAACTAAACCTTCATGTTCACTCTTTTTCCAAACCCCACTAGAATTTCTTAGATGAACTTAATTTTATGAATTATAAAATTCCTCTTATGGAGTTAGTAATAACTTATCCTTATCATCATAAGTTTATTATGCAAAAACTACAAGACATGAAATAACCTTTATCTAATGAGTCCAAGTTTCCTCCTAATGGTCATCAACCTATAGAGGTGTATGCTAACAAAAAAATTTATTCTACCAAACCCTCCATATAATTTCCTAAATAGAATATGATTAATGATGAAATTCATTTTCATTCTGATGATCCACCACTCTTTATCAAAATTAGAATCAATAATAATTTAATTCAAAAAATCTTAGTTAATTAAGGCTCTAGCATCAATGTTTCTTCTCTTTGGTTAATTTAACAAATCAAATATTACAAAGAAAATATCAAACAAACCTAACTCAAATGTCATGGATTTAATAAAACCAATAAAAAACCACTTGGTTGCATTTGGATCCCTCTTACTCCAAGCTCATGGTTCTTGATCTTCTTTTATCGCAAAACATGCTCTTAGGTCATCCATGGACTCATTCTATGCGAGCTATTACATATTTTGGTAGCTAATGTATCAAATTCATACATAATGAGAACATTATAAATATGAGGTTAATCCTAATCCTTAGGTCATCCAACTTATAAATCCCAAATCTTAATACCATATCCCTACTATTAATAGGATCAATAGTCATCCTCTTTTTGATTTTGTAAATGTGCATTCATATTTACATGTAACTCTTGTAGATTTAGACAATGACAAACCTAAAAAATTACAAAACATTTCAAATAACACTTGATTACCTCCATACATCATGGAATTTCCCCCTCTTTCTCTCTTTCCATGTTATTGGACCATTCCATTAATAGATGATACTACCGATAGTCCTTCCCCATGTAACACACATAAAGCGTATTATATAGAGGATGATTTTTATTGTAATGAATATGGGGTGGCCAAAATTTTTCAATATCCTTTATCCATGTCCCCTCATACATTTATTAATATGGGCATATTAGCCATAAATGTTCCTATGATATATCTCCATCTTATGATGATATATTATGACTTAAGCTCAATCATGATATTTAGACATCTTGTATTATCAAAATACATTAGTAAAAAAAATGCCTTCAATCATGCTGTTCATGTCATTCATATATCCTCTAATAGTGAATTAGAACCTATTTAATAAATAATTATAGAATAAATATATATGAGAGAAAAAAGGTATAATCATCTATATAGGATGGTAGTTCTGCCTACCTAAAAAGATGCCTTGAGCTAGATTATAAGTTGCCAAATTTAAGGTTCCTAGGTAATAAAATATGGAGAAATTTTTGCCAAAATGGCCATTCAAAATTATTTATCTTCATAGTCCAAAAAATGTTATGCATGTATTATTTATCTTTCAAAGTGAATTCGAGTATAATAAAGAAGAAGATATTGAATGAAGATTTAAATATATGGAATTATTGAGATAGATCCTAAAATTGAGGATATGACCTAAATACATTCCTATTATGAAATGGATTTCATCTTTATTAGATCATGATAAATTAAAATATGGATAAGAATGGGGTTTAAAGTGGTGTTCATAGTTATTTCATAGTGATTTATAATAGATAAATGGGTTGCATGGATTTTAATGTTGGCTATATATTAGAAGGATATGCTTGAATAAAAGCATAAAACAACTTGATTCCTATTCTAAATTAATAAACATATTTGCTATGGAGTTAAATTGGATTCTTTATTGTGATTTCTTACATATTTCACTATTGCATGATATTTTAGTACTCTACTTTTGAATCTTTATTTACAGACCATGTTTGGATAACATGAAGTACATATATGAGTATGCCTGTGGGTAACTCATATATGTATCCTGTAATATCATTATGCCATGATTCAATAGTAGAGTACTCTGTGAGTGAAAATGACCTAGATTATTAACTATGAATTTTATAATGAAAATATTTGGCCAAATTAATGTTATAACAAAGACATTATGATTTCACTTTACTTCTAGTTTACATGTGTTACTACTATCATTTAGATAGATGAATGGATTTCATGGTCTATTTGATTGTTTCATGTAATAGTGTTAGTACACACATGAGTTTTGGTAATTTCTTGATATCCACAATTTTCTTATCTACCCCTCAATGAAGGGTAGGGCCACTCACAGAAGGGAGGTGTTTGGGATACCATTGGTATATGGTTAGTGGTAAATCACTTGGATGATTTTCTTCCTCTATCATCTGATTCAACAAAATGGAATTACACTAAGGATATTTGATGGTTCATGGAGTTGTTTTATGTAGTTCATTTTGTAATTTTGTACTTATAAATATGTATATTTGTCATTGTACATTATTGTAATTTATTCTGGATGTATATTCAATACAACAGTGGTTATGTATTTTTATAATATTTTGAAACTATAAACAATAGTAGATGTAAACACAATCAATACCAATTATGGATCATGTCAGTAGTGCATTAATTATTTCATTATTTTTGTACATGATGGATAATTTTTTAGCTTATAGACTAGTTTACTACTTGAGTACTAAATGGGTTGTTTTGCTAATGGGATAATTGACTGTAGTATATAATTCTTGAGGATCATTTAGTTTTTAGGTTGTAAATGGTTGGTTGTAATTAATCTCAATAAAAATATTATAATTAAAAAACTAGTATATTTATTAGTTAGTCCAATGGGGTTTAACATTGTGGTATAAGATCTTAAGGTTTATCTCTTAGACCTAATGAGTCCAATAATGTAAATTTTATTCTCCTAATATCTATAAAGGATAATGGTGTGAGGTAGATTAGTTGGCGATGGTCCTAATATGAACCCTCAAGTTGATCCCAATCATCTAGCAATAGATTAGGCTATAGAATTTGATCAAATTCTCATTATTATGAATGAGACTAGAGACCTCATAGTAACTCTTAAATGGGAAATTCATGGGATAAAAGAGAAAAATGAATAAGAGGCACCTGAAGAACATCAAATTGAATAAGAAGTTCCTCAGGAGCAAAGGCATGAAGAATACCACTAAATGTTATACCTCAAATAGCTGTAAAACTAGTATAAGATATGAAGAAAGTAAATCCACCCAAATTTGATGGAAAATTTTTGGGTGATGGAGTTGAATCTTGTCTCACATAGATGGAAAAGTACTTTGAAATTTGAAATTACTCTGAGGTCACCAAGGCTATGTAGAGATATTACCAATTGGCTGGTAAAGCAAAAATTTGGTGGGTTAACAAAAAGATTAAAATGAATTTGGATTATACTACCATGACATGAGAGAAATTGGTGGATATTTTTAGAGAATAGTGGTTACCTCAACTTTATTTTGATCAAAATTTGATAGATTTTTAGAATCTGAAGCAAGGAAACTTAACAGTGAACAAGTACTAGAAATAATTTACTAAGCTTTTGAAATATATTCTATAATACTAGAAGGATAAATGTTTATATATCAAGAAGTTCATTATGGGCATGGAACACCAAATTGGATGTGAAGTGGATCTACATGGACCATCCACTATGGATCATGTGTTTAAAAAGGTTGTAAAGTAGGAACATAAACTAAAATAATTGATAGAAGTCAAAGAAAATTATAATAAAAAGTTTGCAAGTTCCAAGACACATTTAAAGAAGAAGAACTAGAAACAAAATGGAAATTTTAAGAACCTGTTCAACAGTCAGACACAAAGTTTGGTAATACTTATGGGAAAAAGAAACTAGGAGGCAATTTTAGATAAGGATTTAAGGGTGTAGATAAGACTGAGAAGAAGGGACCTCCATGAGAATTCTTTACTTGTGGAGGAGATCATTATGCCAAATATTGTCCTTAATGGAAGATAGGTGGCAAGAACAAGAATATAATGTCTTCTTTATAGTAGATAACCTTTCAATAGTGTATCCCCATAATGGTTTGAAAACCGGTGTAAGTGTCACTATGGAGGACATGTTTCCAAAATATTGCCCCACTATAATTTGGGTATGCTTGTTTCTCTAAGTTTTTGCTAATTACATTCAAAGAAGAAGAAACTAAGGTTAAAGGTCTTGGGTTTGACGTTATCCGGATTAAGTGCACACCGTATCCAAGCATTGTGGGAGTTCCTCTTTGGCTATGGAGGAAACACCTGCAATAAGAATAAGACTCAAACAAGGAGAATGTTAGAGGAGGATATGGTGGACTGCCAAGCTACACACTCGGTCCCAGAAGCGTAAAACTCCTTGAGGGATGAAAGTCCACTATTTAAAGAAATGAGTGTTGCATAAAAGGAAATGAAAAAAAATTATAGAAATGGAAAGGTAGAATGTTGTGTACCTATTCCCTATAGTCTCAGAATGTTACAGAATGCTAGATGAAGGTTTTTGTCTAGTCTATGGGCTGTTTGGATAGGTTTTCTAGTTTGTTAGTCAAGAATACAGTCACCGACATTGGTTTGTCTGCCGAGGTTGGTGGGTAAAAGGTGCCGACGTCAGTTATGTTGCCAATGTTGAAAGGGGCAGTAGGCCTTGGATGGGTTTTGGAATATTTTTGTGATGGACAAAAGAGTTTTTGGAAATTAGGAGGTTTGTGTAGGGTTGCGGGAAGGTGAATAAGGTCTGAAAAAGGGTTGAGGTAGAAGGTTGGTATGTAAAGGGGATGAGAATAAGAGGAAGGCCTTTCAACCTCTCCACTGAAGAAGTCGAGGCTCTTAACAATATTTACAAATATCAAATGGAAACCAATTAACAATGTGTTCTAAAATACTGAAATGAGAAGCATAATACTTAGCTCTATTAGTTGAAGAACCAGAGGTGTCACGATGCTTATTCCCATTGTGGCTGATGTTGAGGTCCTCATACAGTGTTTCAATCCAATCTATAGAATGACTTATGTAGAGCTTCGATAGCCAGGAGGATGATAGTTGAGTTCTAATGCTTGAGATCAGAGTGTGCACATCAATGTGCAAAGAGGTGGGGGTGCAACTCAATGTTGGAGCTAGGCTTATGTAACTGATGTCGGTGATCCCGCCGGCATCAGCCAAGGGTGACCGACATTGGTGGAGGGAGAATAGGTAAAAGGGAGCTCTTGGCCCATTTCTCCATCCACCAAGTGCCTTTTCTATTAGAGAATGGTCAAAACACGGGCTTATGAGGCACGAGAGTTGGTTAGGAGGTTAGGATGGAGTGAGAATAAGTCATGGGTAGTTAGGATTTAGATGGCCTAGTCTCAGGGTGACTCATAGGGTAAGAAATGTTCTTAGGGTGAGGTGTCTAGGTGAGGTGTCTAAGGTAAAAGGGGTGAGGTGTCCAAGGTGAAAGGGGTTCAAGTGTGGGTTAGGAGTGCTAACATTTAGAAAGAGACCAAGGGGGCGTTGACATGATATTGGTGTCTACATTTGCCCCTTTTTGTCTTGTGGTTTGTCCTGACAAATTGCAAGACAAAAATAGATGTAAGTTACCCTAGGTATGGGATGAGGTATCCCCCCTAAAAGTGGGAATTGAGAGAAGGGAATCTGAAATCGAGTGTCAATTTGATAGGTAGTGGATGGGTAGGATGAGGTAGGAGTGTGAACGCTGCAATAGTTGAGATTGCACGTATACCACTTCACTTGATAGGCAGGTCAAATTGTCATAGGCAAGGTCGAGGAGGACTAAAATTGAAATAACTAGTCCCCAATTTTTTAGTCATAGCTGATTGGGTTAAAATGATCAAAGATATAGCTCCAATGGTCAAGGAGGACTAAAATAAAAGTAACTGGTCCCTAGCTTATTAGTGGTAGCTGATTGGGTTATATCGATCAAAGTTGTAGCTCTAATGGTTGTCATGTTCTAAGTATCTGGGCTAGGAAGTGCTCCTGGAAAACACAAAAATGTCACAAATATTGGGGATCATCTTGGTCACAATTCGACAATAGGTGTGAGGGGTGTGTATAATTTGCTAACTATTTGTGAAGTAGCATATGTAATCAAAACAACCAAGGCAAAGTTGTCTCGAAAGTGGTTGTGGTCTGAGGAGATAACCATGATCTCTAAGGTCTTTTGTCGAGTCAGGTTGAGATAAAAGTGATCTCAAGGGTTGTTTGTTGTGGGTAAGGAGATGTATGTGATCTCCAATGTGCCCCATGAGAAGTCTAGGTGACTTCTACAGTGTCAGGGCTGGTTGTTTGGTCATGATTTTGGGCAGTTTTAGGTCGAATAGTTGGTCCATTGGGTAGACAGATGAATGAATGGCCGAGCTAACCTCAGAAGACCCCATGTCAACTAAGTGCTACCTACATAGTCCCTATTTTAAGGTCCTCAGGCCAATGTAGTTCTCCCCAAAAAGGGAAGAAGAGTCAAAGAGGTTGTTGGTTGGTTTGATTATGTTAGTGTTTTTAGCATTTCCCATATGTTTGATGGTACATGCTTGAAATGATGAGTGTATGATGATGTTACAGCCTTTTCCATATTGTGTGATGGTGTATACAGTAACATAGGTTATGTGGTTTTTCATCCTTAGAAATTTTTCATATTAGTGATGGTGTATGCTAAAAATGAAATGAGTTTATTTATGCTTTACTAGGTTTCCATATTGGTGATGGTATATGCTTGACATAAATTGTGTTTGGTTGATAGTTTCCATGTGTATTGTTTTCCATAGAAACTAATGTGAATGGGCTATGATAATTTATATAACACAAATTGGTATTTGTATTAAGTAAATCATGATGTTATGTCCGTGGTTAGGAAAGGTTTTGGTTTTCATGTTATTGACATGTGACGAAGGTGTGTAAGAAGTGAAAGGCGCATTGCTCTTTCATTGACAAGGACCATAATGATAGCATAAATAGGGTTTTTATAAAAAAAATCCCCGTTCATGCATTACATCGTTGACCATTGATTTTTGTTAGAGAAGTACTCTAATCACTTGACGTTAAGTGAGCTCAAAGTCCCTTGAGAATATTGGGATAATAGGTGTGATTATGTGATATGTGAGGATAGCGTAACCCTTTTTAGTGGGGATAACTTTGCCCCTTTTATAAGTGACCCAAAGAATGACTATAGGCAAGTCCATGACTTAATAGTTTGTCAGTCAGTTTTTTTTTTCTTTTAGACTGATCAATGCAGGAAGTCTACTTGGGGATGTTGTTTTGTTTTGTGGTCATGTGAAGCTGATCGATGTGGGCAGCTTCTGAGAGGGTGCTGTTATGGTAGCAAAATTTAGGCATAGCCATCTTTTGAGGGAGTGGTCTATATTTTTCTTTGTATGTTTTGATGTCTTTGAATAGCTATCCTTCAAGGGAGTAGTCTATTAATTATAGAAATAATGTAGCTGTCCTTCAAGGGAGCAGTCTACATTTATAATTTATGACCTTTTAATGTTTTGCTAAGCATCCCAATTTTATATTTTCTTTTTGTTTACTAAAATTTTAGTCATGGACTAGACTATAGAGGTTTAAGGGTTTCCATTTTATTAGGACAAAGCATTAATGCTTAAAAAAGGGTTCACTAATCATTGTGGGAAAAAGGGTTGAAAGGAATAGGAATGAGGATGACGTGGGTTGCTCAAGGGATGATCTCAAGTTAAACATCAAGTGAATGATTACTTTGTTAACAATAGAATGGTCACAGATGTAAGGCATTAAGGGGCTCAAGTTTTAGCTGGCCTTTGAGAGAAGACAGATGATAAGTCCCTGATCCATACTTGTGCGTTATTATGTAAGGTCCGAGCCAATTAGGAGCAAACTTGCCCTGTTTGCTTCTTTCCATATTGGTCACGTGTTGGTTTTCCTTAAGGATGAGATCTTCGATTTTAAAATCTTGCTCTTTCAGATTTTTGTTGTAGGCATGCTTGATGTGATCTTGGTAGATATGAAGATGATTAAGAGTGGCAAGATGACATTCATCGAGTAACTTGAGTTGTGTTAATCGATCTTGATGAAAGTCATCATTAGAGAGGATGTCATGCAAGGAGATGTGAAGAGAAGGTATTTGTACTTCAAGAGGCAAGACGACCTCAGTTCCATACACTAAGGAGAAAGGTGTAGCACCCATAGGGGTTCGGATGCTAGTGCGGTAGGCCTACAAAGTGAAGGGAATGTGAGTGTGCCAATCCCTTCCAATGTCATTGACCACCTTCATTACAATTTTGGTTAAGATTTTGTTAGAAGCTTCTGCTTGTCCATTTGCTTGTGGGTAGTAAGGTGAGGAGAAGCTGAGTTTGATGCCAAAAGAGTCACAAAGTTTTTGGATAGTTTTGTTTTTGAAAGATTTTCCATTATCTGTGATGATCTTGTGAGGTATACCGAAATGATAGATGATGTGGTGGTTAATGAAGTCGATGATTTTGTTAGCTTTAGTGGAGATGAGGGGAATAACTTCCACCCATTTAGTGAAATATTCAGTCACTGTGATAATAGACTAATGTTAGAGAGATGAATGAGGGTTAATATCACTGATTAGATATAAGCCCCATTGTGAAAAGGGCCAAAAATCCTTAGCAACTTGTAAAGCGTGGCTAGGGATGTGAAGTAAGTTAGCATGTTTCTGGCATTTGATATAAGATCGAAGATAGTCACTACAGTCTTGGTGAAGAGTGGGCCAATAATAGCCCAGGTGGAGGATGCACTTTACAACCACATTACCACTGAAATGTCCTCCACAAATTCCATCATGGACTTATTTGATGGCATGGGCTGTCTCAGTGGTGGTTAGACATCGTAGAAGGAGGCCGTCGAAACCTCATTTATAGAGAAGACCCCCTGACATGGTGTATCAAGTAGTACTCTTGATAAAAGCACACCATCCATTGATAAAGAGGTCAGGAGGAATGATAGAATAAGTTAAGTAGTCAATAAGTTGTTTATACCAAACATCGTGTGGACTAGAGTCGATATTGCCAACAAAGTTGATGTCAGTTGAGATATATGAGGGCAACGCCAAATGGTGTAACATGACATAGATTCTCAAGGAAGCAGATGAAGATGGGATGTGTGAGGTGAGAGAGGCCATTGTCAGTGCACACCATATCCAATGTTTCTCTATGTTTTTCTACAATTGCATTCAAAGGAGGAAGAAGAAACTAAGGTTAAAAGTTAGGGGTTTGATGTTACCCAGATTAAGTGCGCACCATATCCAAGATTTTGTGGGAGCTCCTCTTTGGCTATGGAAGAAACAATTGTAATAAGAAAGAAGACTTGAATAAAGAAAATGTTAGAAGAGGATATGGTGGATTGCTAAGCAACACGCTCGGTCCCAAAAGTGTGAAGCTCCGTAAGGGATGACAGTCTACTATTTAACAAAAAGAGTTGTATAAAAAGAAATGATGAAAGACTAAGAAAGAGAAAAATAGATAACACGTACCTATTCTCTATAGTTAGTCTGTCACAGTCACTGATGTCGGTATGCCTACCAAGGTTAGTTGGGTCAATGATGCCGATGTCGGTTTGGTTGCCAATGTCGGTAGGGGCAGTGGGCCTTGGATCAGTTTTAGGGTATTTCTATGGTTGACAGAGGAGTCTAGAAGTTTAAAGGTTTGTACAGGGTTGTGGGAAAGTGAATAAGGTCTGAGGAAGGGCAAAGGTAGAGGATAAGTGTGAAAAGAGGGTAAGAATAAGAGGAAGGCTTTTTAGCCTCTCCACGAAAGAAGTCGGGTTTCTTAATAGTTCTTAGAAATATCAAATGGAAACAAATTACCAATGTATTCTAAAATACTAAAATAAGAAGTAGAATACTTACCTCTATTCAGTGAAGAACTAGAGGTGTCAGAATGCTTATTCCTATTGTGGATGATGTTGAGGTCCTCATATAATGTTTCAATCCAGTGTCTGGAGTGACTTGTGTAGAGCTTCGGTATCCAGGAGAGCGATAGTCAAATTCTAATGCTTGGTCTTAGAGTGTGTGCATCAATCTCAAAGAGGCAGGGGGTAGACTGACGTGGTTTAACATCCTTATTTAGTATAGTGCAAGGACCACTACTATGTAGGGCGAGGTTCAAATCTTCCCTCACTTGTGGGTGTGTGAGGTTTGATACAGGGTGAACACCAAGAGATTTAATTTGTTTTAGCATGGTGGATGCCTATGAGGGTTTGGGTTTAGACGTGGAAGGCTGAGCTTCTGGTAATTTAGAAGTGGAAGCCTAATTTTTGTTAAATACTTTGGGGTGAATTGTCATGGAAGGATTGACAGTATAAAGTGAAGCGAGATGTGTAGGATGAGGAGCCCTAAGTCACTCCCATAGCGCCTCGTCTTCTAGGTTCCTAGAATGGAGAAATCCTAAGTTTTCTGCCAATCAAGAGAAGGGTTTAGATGACATCACATGAGGTCTTACAGTCAGTATTTTGGAGGATATAGGTGGTTGGGAGAGTGGAAACATGTTGGACACAGTGATCTCGGGCCAAAGGTGAGAGAGAACCATCACTGAATCTTCCTTGGCCGAAGTGGGTGAGGCGGCGAGTTCCTCTCTTGGTGAAGAAGGGATTGGAGAATGTGGCTCTTTGAGAGGATAGAGTGCAAGAATGATCATGCCTTCCATGTGTGGTCTAGGAACATGGAAAGTATGATCCTCTATTGGTGATAAAAAGGATAAAGGTGGCGCCACCGGCGTTGGTACCATCAAAGCATCCTCCAATATGGGAGAGGTCAAAGTAGAATCTCCTACGTGTGAAAGGGGGGTGGATATGGTAACTTCTTCCAATGGTAGAAGAAGAGGGAAGGTGGGGGAAAGAGGAATAGGTAATACAGGATCCTCACGAGGTAGAAGAATGGGTAGAGGGGGTGTTTGATGTCGTGGGGATGATACAGGTGAAACGGGTTCATCCACGTGAGGAAGAGGGTGAGGCAAAGGGAGCTCTTCAATACATGGGGGTGGTATGGGTAAAATAGGCTCTTCCACCCATGGTGGAGAAATGGGTTGAATAACCTCTTTAGATTATGGGAGAGGTTGGGTAGGAATGAAAGGAAAGACTGTGTCAACCGTACATATGTTGCATTTTTAAGGGTCATTGGCCATGGTCTGAACATTGTTTTCACTTGGGGGATGGTTAGGAAAAGGTTGTCTAAAGACATCCATATTTTGGTTGGCTGGGGCATTAGGGCTATCCAAAACAAGGTCCCCTTTGTCTAACATGTCTTGAACAACATTTTTGAGGGTCTTGCAATTATATGTGTCATGACCCTTGACACAATGATAGTTACAAAAATCATTTTCCCTATACCATGCAGGGATGGCTCGTGAGGGGTCAAATTGGATAGGTCAAATTTGAGGGAGGTTGAGGACTCCCTGCTTCACTAATTTATCTAATACAAAAGCATACGATTCTCTTATTGGAGTGTATCATCACTGTTCATACCATTGTTGGAATTGTCTTGTGATGTTTTGTGAAGTGGAGGACTTAGATTAGTTGGTTGTGGTAGAAGGTGATGACCTAAGGACCACAACATTCACCAATCCCTTGGACTTGGAGTGGGAAGAAGAAGGTTTGGAAGAAGAAGGGTCATTGGATTTTGTGTTGGTATTTTTTCTATGCAATTTGACCTTATCTTTTTTGATTGTGCAGAGTTCAAGCTTTTGGGCCATGGTGAAAGCTTCATTGAATGTGTGGAAAGTTTGAACCCGTAGAGTGGATGAAATATGCTTGGCGCATGCTCTTGAAAAGAGCTCAATGAGCTCAGGTTGGGGTAGTGAGAAGGAGAGTTGGTTGATCAAAACTCTCTAATGGGTGACAAAGTCAGCTATTGACTCATCCTCAAATTGTCTAATAGAATAAAGGTCTGTGATGGAGACCTTTTTGGTAATATTGATTGAGAAATGATCAAGGAATAGCTGAGTGAGTTGAGTGAAGGTGAAGAGAGAATGACTGGTAATGGAGCTATACCAATCAAGGGTAGTGCCAGATAGTGACATGAAGAATGTGTGAAGTAATAATGCATCATCATGTGCTATGAGGTAGCAAGTGTGTCTAAATGCTCCTAGATGTTGTTGTGGATCCTCTTTACACTAAAAGTGAGTAAATTCTGGGAGTTCCCACTGGCTAGGGTATGGTCGAATAGGAACTGAAGGGTGGATAGGTTCATTGAAAATTTGTTTGTATGAAAGAACACTCCTTGAACCTGAAATAGATGTCTCAAGGTTGGACATCTTATCCATCAGCATCTTAATTAGATCGATAGATGGATTGGCTTGAGGGGCACCCCCTAAGTTATAGGGTACTTGGAAGGTGTTGAGAGGGGCGTATGAAATACTTGGTTGCATTTGTGTAGGTGCAACATACTGATAGTTCATCATAGGGGCTGATGTTAAGGCCATAGGGGCTTGTGTTGCAAAGTTGGAGGGCACAACTTGACTAGATGCTGCCAAGAGTGGTTGAATGGCAGTGACACTAGTTAAAGGATAAGTGGTCACTCTCATGTTTATGGGTGCAAGAGTGGATGGGATAGAGACAATCAAGTTCTAGAAAGGTGTTGAACTTGGTTGAATTGTTTGTGGTTAAGGGGGTATAGGAACCCCAATGGAGGTAGGGCTAGAAAGGATAGAAGGGGAGGCCAAATCTTGAACACTAGCCATGGTTGGGTTACTGGTCAGGGTAGTGGCCTGAGTGACCATAGGTTGGGTAACAGATGCTGTTGATATCATTTTCGATTCAATCAAAGAAGTTGGCATCCCATAAATAGGGTTACCTAAGGAATCTCATGTCTGGCTTCTAGCGAGATAATGTTGGAGAGCCTTGACGTTGTGGTCAAGGAATCTCTCAAAAGCTTGATCCCCTTTGGGAACAATAGGAGGTTGATCGATGGGGGTAGGTTGGATAAGAGTATGCTCAGTATCTAAAGTATAATCCATTAGATGACTTGGCACGAAGGGTGAAGGTGGGAGTGGTTGTTGACTCGTGTGGTCAACAAGAGATTTGGCTTGATTGCGTGTCAAAACCATCCAAAGTGAAAGGGGTTTAGGTTCCAAAAACTATGTGTTTTAGTTTCAAAAAACTAGAATTTGTGTTGAATAACAAGAAATTCAGGTTTTAAGCTTGCTATTTGAAAAGAAAATTTATTGATAGTGACTGATGTCAGTTGTTTAACCGATATCAGTTAGAAAATGTTGTCGACGTCGGTGGAGAAACTGATGTCAATTTTTGTGTAATTTTAGAAACACATAAAATTGATAGTTTTTAGAAGAAAAATATATTCTGAGTTGTTATTAGACTTTAGAATGATGCGACCTTACCAAATCAAACAATTAGATAAAAATAATAGAATAGATGATTAGGCAAGCAACCTCTAAAATGTTAAATTCCTAGGAATGAGTTTTAAAGTCATGGTGGCTTATGCCTTAAAAGAATGTGTTGGGAATTGGGCTTATAGAATAGGTCCTAGAGAGGAAGTCTATGGCTGGTTTCAGGTTATGTTATGGTGCTCAAAGATATGTGTTAGGGTCAGTACGTGGCCTGGTGCTGGGGCTTGCTCTCTTCACTTCACGAACCCAGAGCCGAGCTAAGCCACTTAGCCAAAATATACCTTGCCTATAGTTTATACTCTACCAAAGAATAGAGTGGGTCCTCCTCTTGGTGGTGAAATCCAAGTAGGATTGCCGGGTAGGGTAAGGTATCTGCTAGGTGATGAAATCCTAGACGGGCCTTGTCTCAAGTAAGTTTAAATGTTTGATTTTAAGTGATTGTGGTTTGGTTGTGTAACATTTGTGCACTACGATTCATTCATAATGCTGTAATTACTAAGTGGGCTAAGTATGCATTCAAACAAGAATGAAATGCAATAATTTTTAACCCAAATCAAAATATGTTATTCAAATGCAAATAATTAGAGAATAGGTAAAGAGTATGAGTTTTTCACTACTCTATGATGCATGCAAGAAGTAATAAGAAGAAAAAGAGATGTTCTTTTTAACTTCTGCTAATGATTTCCTTTTGAAACAAAAGAAAATAAAAGAGGGGATGCAAGAAGAGAATACTTTCCTAATGCATCTATATGAAAGTTTGATTTTCTAAAAGAAGAAGAATGAACCCAAGGAAAACTCCAGGGGTCCCACCGAGCCTGCCATAATGTTTCTCTAAGTTTTTGCTAATTACATTCAAAGAAGAAGAAACTAAGGTTAAAGGTCTTAGGTTTGACATTACCTGGATTAAGTGCACACTGTATCTAAGCATTGTGGGAGCTCCTCTTTGGCTATGGAGGAAACACCTGCAATAAGAATAAGACTCAAACAAGGAGAATGTTAGAGGAGGATATGGTGAACTACCAAGCTACGCGCTTGGTCCTGAAAGCATAAAGCTCCTTGAGGGATGACAGTCCACTATTTAAAGAAAAGAGTGTTGTATAAAAGGAAATGATAAAAAATTTATAGAAATGGAAAGGTAGAATGTTGTGTACCTATTCCCTAAAGTCGCAGAATGTTACAGAATGCTGGATGAAGGTTTTTGTCTAGTCTATGGGCTATTTGGATAGCTTTACTAGTTTGTTAGTCAAGAATATAGTCACTGACATCGGTTTGTCTGCCGAGGTTAGTGGGTAAAAGGTGCCGACATCGGTTATGTTGCTGATGTCAAAAGGGGCAGTAGGCCTTGGACAAGTTTTGGAATATTTATGTGATGGACAAAAGAGTTTCTAGGAATTAGGAGGTTTGTGCAAGGTTGGGGGAAGGTGAATAAGGTCTAAAAAAGGGTTGAGGTAGAAGGTTGGTATGTCAAGGGGATGAGAATAAGAGGAAGCCCTTTCAGCCTCTCCACTCAAGAAGTCGGGGCTCTTAACAATATTTACAAATATCAAATGGAAACCAATTAACAATGTGTTCTAAAATACTGAAATGAGAAGTAGAATACTTAGCTCTATTAGTTGAAGAACCAGAGGTATCACGATGCTTATTCCCATTGTGGCTGATGTTGAGGTCCTCGTACAGTGTTTCAATCCAATCTCTGGAATGAATTATGTAGAGCTTCGGTAGCTAGGAGGATGATAGTTGAGTTCTGATGCTTGAGATCAAAGTGTGCACATCAATGTGCAAAGAGGCAGGGGTGCAACTCAATGTTGGAGCTATGCTTATGTAATCAACATCGGTGATCCCATCAGTGTCAACCAAGGGTGACCAACGTTGGTGGAGGGAGAATAGGTAAAAGGGAGGTCTTGGCCCGTTTCTCCATCCGCCAAGTGCCTTTTCCATTAGAGAACGGTCAAAACATGGGCTTATGAGGCACAAGAGTTGGTTAGGAGGTTAGGATGGAGTGAGAATAATTCATGGGTAGTTAGGATTTTGATGACCTAGTCTCAGGGTGACTCATAGGGTAAGAAATGGTCTTAGGGTGAGGTGTCTAGGTGAGGTGTCCAAGGTAAAAGGGGTGAGGTGTCCAAGGTGAAAGGGGTTCAAGTGTGGGTTGGGAGTGCTAACATTTAGAAAGAGACCAAGGGGGGGTTAACACGATATTGGTGTCTATAATGCTATATACTAAATAAGTGTGAATAGCATGTTTCTAAAACATGCCCCCACTGAATTTGAAACTATGAAAAAAGTGGAGAACATGCTTTAAGAGCATGCTCCTACCACAATCTTAGTCTATGAAGAAAATGTGGAAGTCATGCCTCTATGGAATTCCACCACTGATATGCCCCCTTTTTGAGGTGATGGAAAGTAGAAAATGGTAGTTACATGACCTCAAAAAAATAAGACAACCATGTAAATTATGAATTTACCATGTAACATATATCTAAGGAACATGTCTAGGTAGATATATCATTGAAGTATGAACAATTTTATCACACCAAGTCCTAAGATGCATGATGTGAATCATGGAAACATATAGATAGTAACAATATAAACTCAATAAGCAAAGAAGCACACACACAAGAGCATTCAAAATCAATTAAAAATGCAATGGTCCAAGGAGACCTCAAGCAAGGGGCATGTTAAAATGCCACATAATCAAAGGAACATGACATAGTCAAATGTCCACAAAATCAATAATGACATATTATAATGTCAAAAATGCAAATAAAGTCACAAGGGCCAAAAAATGGAAAACATTTAAATTATCAAACAAGAAAGACAACACGCTTAAGGAAGTGCATGAATGAAATCATAAGAAACTAACATAAACATATCATACTAGTCTATGGATATATTTGTTAGCAAAAAATGTTAAGAACATATCATATCAACTACACTATGAAGGATATAAGCATGTATAAGTATATAAATGATCTTAAACATGATAATGTAAAATGACCATAGAATGATATAAATTGGATATATCATAATCATAAATATGAATGCCCCTAACATATGACTAATATTTTCATTTATATAAACTATGTACCATTTGTTGAGTTGTGGAGCTAAAAGCTTCACTGATGAGCTAGTGTGGAGGTTGCTGGGCTTACACAATAACCGGCATCGATCACACAGTAACCGACATCGATTAGGGGTCAACCAAAATCAATCAGGCATCGGTCATAACCAACCAACATTGGTTAGGGGTCAGTCAGCATCGGTCATCTTCAAACCGACACCGACTTCTGTGCATTTCCAAACATTTCCAAAATTAGAATTGTGTTATTTTTAGGAGAACAGTTAGTTTGCATGTAAAGACTAAAATTAGTATTGAGTTTGTTTTTATAATTATTGTTTCCTTTTAATTCTATTTAAGAGACCCTTGGGGTAGTATTGTAATAAGGGTGCAAGATCAATTAGATCTGCAAGGAGCAAGATCAAGAAGATCTGCAAGGACAATTTAGTATCTGAGTTGGTTGTAATTGATTGAGAGAGAGAGAACTCTTGAAGGAGAATTACTATACATCTATGAGGTGTGAGAAGAGAGAGATTTCTTCATTGTATTTCCTTCTAGAAGAGTTTAATACAAGATTGTTTGTTTCTTGTATCTCCTATTATTTGTTGTTTCTGATTTCTAGTTACTTATTACTTCTGGTTTAATTTCGTGTTTAGTTGCTTATATAAAAGTAATCAATTGTACTCTAAGGTCCTGACACCATTGTTATATATATATATATATATATATATATATATATATATATATATATATATATATATTGTTCAAATGGTTTATTTTTCTTCAAATGGATGTGCAATTTATAATGGTTAAATTACATTTATTTTTATAATGTGTGTTGGGATATGGTAAATTATATAACACATATTTCAATTTAATTAAATGTTTATATTGTAGTGATAATAAAGTAGTAACCATATGAAATGAAACCCAGTAGGAAATAATAAATTCTAAATATAATGATCACGTGGTAATCGAAATGTGGGTTTTGATTCTACAACTGACTATGAGTTTTCTACTATTTCATAGGTATAATTTCTCCACACTTCTCTCTATGAAGGACCTAATCGACCAAAGGTTCTGTTGATCGAATTTGACCCCAAGTAAAATTTGGATCAACCCATACTATTTTAATTTTTTTATAATATTCCCATGTGTATTATAAGGTGTTATGTTGGTCTATTGTCTTACTAATCCTCTCCTTAGTCCTTGTTGAGGTCTACCCCTTATGCACTAGGCTAGTCAACTTGAGTCAAAGGTTGGTCAACCCTAGTAAAAGGTAGTAAAAGGGTCAAATTATGTTGAAAATATCCTAATTTGGTCTTTAATATGTTTTAATATGCTTACAAGTCATGAATTGGTCATAGGTCTTGTCTCACGTGGAAAATGGGGCTTTTGGCCATTTTAGCCCATTTAATGACTTATACAGATTTTTATGCAAGAAAATTTGACACCCAGGTGAGTTTAAATGTGGATAATGTTATAATAATCTTATAAATAGTAATTTTTAGGAAATAAGTAGTTATGTTTAGTGTATGGTAGTTTTCCCTTAAAAATAGGAGCTTTTGGGCACTTATATGGACTTCCCAAGTCCACCATCAGCTGAAAATATGGAAAGAGTAACTCTTCACATCCCCATAGGTTATATATAAATTTGGTTTTAATTTTTTGAAAATTTTAAAACTCATTTATCTTCTTTCTCCATTTTCAAGCCAAGGAATGGCAAGTTCAAACACTCACCATGAGAGCTACAGGTGGAGTTAAGGAAAATGCTTCTACGATGGATAGTGCTCTGAGTCCTCTCCACATCCATAAAAATAAATTCCATATTGGTTAATTATTCCTAATTAACCATAAATTTTAATCCAAGTGTGAATTAGGTCCTCTCCATGGTGATTCAACCATCCAACACTTCTCTTTCAATGGCACTTGAAGGAGAGTTCAAATTGTGCTTGTTTTCCAAGTTGATAGTTAGGTATGAGAAATATAAGTTTTAAAACATGGGAGGAGATATATGGGGTGTAAAATAATATTTTATTCATTTATAAAAGGTTATTTAATAAAATTACCATGGTGAGGTATCAAACTAGCAACCCCTTCAAGGCTAAAATTGCCTAGTTTCCTTGCTCATTGCCTTGTCCACAGAATGCTAGCAGTCACCTTCTCTAGGAGGATTGTACGGAGGTATGAGTGTTGTAAAAGCATTATGGAATTAATTTTTGGATATTTAACATTCCAAAAGAGTCATTATTTTCATGTCATGAAATTATAGGATGGTATACAAGCAAGTCTCACTCCAAAAGAAGCCATTTCCATTTTTGGGCTCTTAGTCCCCAAATGTAGAAAATAGAGGTTCTAAGGTTTTTATGGGTTAATGTTTGATATGATAGAGGATTATTTCACCATTTATATTATTTTTTATTTTTATCCCTATCTAACTAGTTCAAATATGCCAAATTTTGGAGCAAAAGTCTAAGTGGAAGTGGATTTTGAGCTCCTCTAAGGTGCCAAGAAATCACTGAAAGTTGATAGTGATATCTATAGGATTCCTAATGAGAAATTTACCTACAAGGAACTTGAACAATAATAATCCTATTATTTTAATATTTAACATTTAAAAACAACTCAATAACCAAAACTGAGCACTTAATCCATGAATAAGAGTTATGTTTCATAGAGTGACCTCTCCAAGCCATCCCCTGTCCGTATAAAGGGCATACATGGCAAAGAAGACAATGTTTCAAAGATTTAACACAAACATGGAATTTATGGTTCCTAATGAGAAATAAGGTGAATATAAATGTTACAAGACTAGATAAAATATCAATAATCCCCTCGATGAGGTCAACATGATCCAAATCAAACTCATTGTACTTACAGGCCTAGAAATAGGCATCTACAGTCAAAACCTTGAGTTTGATCTCAGTCAGGGGTAAGGGAGATTTTTAAGGTGAAAATGGAGAATTTAAGTATATGATATAATAATAGGAAAAAAAAATAAATGTCATACATTCTAAGGTCAAAAACATACCTTAGAAACTTAAAGGCCTGTAGGTTTATGTCTTAGTCCTATAGGGAATGTGATCATAGTCTTTGTTCAAGAATGTGAAAAAATAATGGGAGTTTATAAAAGTAATATTTATCCATAAATGACATTATATAACCATTTTAAACTTCAAAACAATGAACCAAATGGCCCTTGGGAACCTACAGGCAGGGTAAGGAATGCACCTACAAGCAGGTTAGGCCAAGAATGAACAGGAGTAAGCAGGGTGGGTGTTGTAGATGCTAGAATCACTATGGATCAAGGAAGGATATTTTTTTGATTTTGAATTATTTAAAATAATATAGATATATATCTCATAACCTTATAATATTCCCACATAATAAGATATTCACCAACAGTACCCCTATTTGCTACCTCAGTCAGGTAGGGTCACCTTCCAAGATTAAGTAAGGTATGGGTTTTGACTTTCATGAAAGGTAAGGGAAGGAATGGAGATGGTTTATAGCCTAATAAAAATTTAGAGAAATACCATTAAAATCAAAATAATCTTAGGTTATGAATTACAGACCCTAAACTCATAAAAACATAGTCCTTCTCCCTCTAACCCTGCAAGCATTTTCTCAAAAAACTTAGTCTTGAGTTTTAGATCAGTTGGAGGGTCATTCATTAGATTAATAAGCCAAAAATTGGTGGAGGTCATAATAATGACCCAATATATCATATATCATAAGTTTTTTTTAAATCAATAATGGAATTTCCCCCTATTTTGTCTCAGATAGGGGACACTTTTCCCTTGCACAGACCTTGTAGAATTGGGAAAAATGGTCAAAACCACACACCAAAAGTGAAGGAAGGTTTACAATAAGGTTTTCTGAGTTAAATAAAATATATTACCATTATTAAAAATTTATTTAAGGGTTTGAAACCATACAATATGTTTGGAGCTACTAGGTTTGCAATTGTAGCCAGTTGTGTAAGTAATAATCTAATTCCAAATAGAGGGTCATTCTTAATTATAGATTTTGGGAAATCCTATAATGTATTTTTACATGTGTTTAAAATAATATTTGAGGTGTCTAAGATATATAAGGCAATAAATCATCAATAAAGAGTGGTTTTTTAACACAAGGTTATAGGCAGACTCCTTGCATAAGGTCTAGGCCTAATCCTAAAGAGTAACCATTCTTGTTTCTAGTTATCAATGAGATATGATAATGGTTTTAGGAGGTGAATAGTATATGTGTAGAGGTGATAATTTTTTTATTTTTTAGGGAAACTCCATAGGAAGCCATATCCAACTCGAGACATACTAAAACCCTCATAGAAAGCATGAAAGCCACTCGAAGGTCAAGTTCAAATGCTCACAAATTTCATGAAAATTTACATGAGACCCTAAGGAATTTATAGGAATTAGTGAGGGTCCTTAAAGAACCCTTAGTGGAATTATATTTGAGGTTTAACATCTATTCTTTATAAACAAATGTTAAGACCTAAAACCTCAAAAAAACCCTTGCAAAACCCTTATAGGGACCCGATTGGGAAAGGGAAACTATTTTAGAATATAAATGATAGGGAATGAAAATGAAACCACATATAAGCTGTATAATACTCTTATAATATACTAAACATGTGATTTTTTTGTATGGAACTATATGGATCTAAGGAAAACTAGGCTTATTTTAACTATTTTGAGTGGTGTGCAAGCTATAAGAGGAGTTATAAGATGAAAAAAAAATGGAAAGGAAAATGTAAGCTTGAGATAACTCATAAAATTAATTTCATATCATTAATAAACATATAAGTTCCCCAACCAAGCCTTCATTTTCAGCTAGTCTAGTGAGCCAGCTAGTGGACACTTGGAGAAAGAGGTGAAAAGCAATTTGGGAGGAATTTTTATGGTTTTTTATTGAAATTGATGATAGAATAACCTTTTAGAAGTGTGATACCATATTTTTCATTGATAAATTATGAAATTTTTAAATTTTTAATGCCAAGTGGGGAAGGTGCATGAAAGAGAGCCCTTTTGAAACTACCAATGATGATTTTTCATATCAACAAGAATAGGGATGGTAAAGGATCAATCCAATGCATGTGGAGACTTTTTTATAACCCATATTTCTTAGAAAAACCATTATAACTGACCATATGTAGGGATAAGGGTGGTTTTGGAAGGCAAATCATATATGCAGTTTCTTATACTAAACTTGCAAGTTTTGTGCCACTTTTCACTATCTTTATGACTTGTTTGGAAAAGTAAAACTTCATGAAATGGCATATCTCACCCCACCTATCTTACATATGAAATTTTAACTAGTATTCACTTGGTGACACATGTAATTTATGCCTTTTCAACTTCTCTTTTCTCTTTCTTCCTCCAAATTCTATAAATGTAAGCAATTTTGGCTATTATAAAGGATTCCAACTCTTGGTATGGTGAAGACCTATAAAAATTGTACCTTGATTTGTATTTGAGCCAATGAGAAGAAATATATTTATACTCTAAGTTCATTTTCTCTATGTGTTGAAGTGATCCATTTTGAAAGTCAAGTATAGATATAGATCATCTTGTTTTCATGCAATCCTTGAATGTGTTGTTTTAAAGTGACTTCTCTCCTAACAGGTTTCATTAAGTGTATGCTGCTACAATAGACTCTTGAAGTGTGTATTAGTTTGGTAGAGTCATATCTGACCTTCCCTTCACTTTCCTTCATTTTTTGAGTTATTATTTTCCTTCATGAGAAACACTAATGCTAGGGAGCTCTATTGATGGTGTGAGGTTAGTTTGGTTGTCTTAGGTCATTATGCAAGTTCCAAGTGTATGAATGGAATAAATTCTTGGTGTATCACCTCCTATTTTAGGTTTTATTTATGTATATTTCTGTCCCTTTTCACCCATAATAGGTAGTGTTAGTGTCATAATCACATTAAGTCATATCTAGGGAGCTAGCCCTTTTCAATCCTAGAGACTCATCTCTCTTATGAGTTCCCACAAACTTGAGGGATGATTCAATATCACATAAACTTGAAGGAGCTTCATATAATGTCCTAGGGTGCACAATTTATGAAAATAGGTTTGTTGGCAAGATTAATGCAAGAGAGATCAATATTGGTAGATATGACACTAAGAGAAGGAATTCTACTAATGGTCATATTTTGTGAAGGTCAATGGACCACATGTTACTCAAAAGGAGCAACATGGGTTATCTCAACCTTATTAGAATATCCTCTAGAATAATTTTGTGAAATAGGTGTAGATATGTATTTTTGAAATGTAATAATTTCTTAATCAGTTGAATGTGTAAGATTTTGCTCACGATCAAAACAATCATTATCTTGATGCCTATTTATAACATGGTAAGTGAAAAAGTGATGTTGTTTTATATTTTCAAATATGTGTGGTGGATAATGAGAATTAAGAGGAAGCTTTATTATTCATTTATCCAATAATCTACACAACATGTCATGTGGTCTATCTCGATACCAATAAAACTAAAGTGGTTGTATTTTTATATAGGTGTATGGTTTAATTATAGGAGGTACTCAATGAGTATTTTCTTTTCCTTTATTTAATAACTTTACTATTTGTTCTTTAGAATGCACTATTATATTTGAAGGAGGTTCACGACCATTCTTAGTTTGCTTATTTTATTTTAAAATGTTATATGTATCATGTTTGTTGTTAGGTGGTGAAGTATGTAACTCAATTCTTGTATTTGTTTAAGCATGTATACATATTTATGCACACCCTGATATAAAATATCAAATGAAGCAAAGGGATTATGCAATGTTATTTCTCTAAGAAGAGAAATAATATACCTAATAAATATAATTTACACTTCAAAATATGAAGGGGCATAGTTTAAGGAATAGAATATGTCCTTAAATCTGATAACATAGTCTTGGATGGACTCATTCTCATTTTTTGTTAATACTTGTAAATGTTCCAATGGTAATTTAGGTAAGGTATATCAATGAAAATTTGATAAGGAAACATATTCAAGTCTTTGGAATGTGGATAAGGAACCATTTGTAAGGCTATAAAACCAATTAAGAGCCTTCTTAGTTAAGCTTCGATGGAAGGCCTTCAATAACAGGCATTCATCCTTATCCCAATGTTCAAAGGAATGTATATATTGTTAAAAGTAAATAATAAGATCCCCATGACCATTTAATAAAGAGAACTTAGGCATGATAATTTTTAAGGGTAAGGAGATTCAAACACATCTCGAGTAAGAGGTTATTCCTTTAACATATTATTTTTTGGAACATATAATGCTTAATTGGTGTCTTTATTGGAAAATTAGGATATTTACATTGGTAAATAATAAATTAAAAAAAAAAAAATTTAAAATAGGTTAAATCATCATGTAAATATAATAATAAAACATATTCATTATTACCATTGTTTAAAATTACTTCGGGGAAAGGTTGGATCTATTGGTTACAACGATCCACCCCCACACCCCAATATAAAAAGGGTTTTACCCCTTTGTTAAATTAAACACATAAAATATTATGACATTGTAATATATTTTCACATGGAAAATATCATTACAAAATATTTATGTGAAGAATGGTCTGAGAAGAAGTGAGAGGTTGAAGGTTTTTGTATTGGGTACATTTGGAGTTTCTTGAATATATGAATATATCAATTTATGATTTTTTTACCTTTTTGATGTTTTCCACATTAAATTACCATGTAAACATTTATCTGTGTCTTTTATAATTCATTATTGTGTCTATATCCATCCTATGTGATTATATTGTATATACATTTTAAAATTTATCATGGAATCAGAGTATGGGATACAATGAATGATTGGTAAGATTGGTTTATTTTCAAGTATGAGATCAAAGTCAAGTAAATTATTTATTTAATGTTAGATTAATTAAATCATAGTATGGGCAAAAAAAATTTAAAAATTTAAAAATTTAAAAAAATATATATGATTTTGGGTTGTTATTGCTTAAACATCTCTCTCTCTTAAGGGGTTAAATCTCTTGGTGTTTAGATTGCAAACTCATCCAAAGAGCCTGTGGGATGATTCAAATGAATTATTTGAATATATATGTTTATTGAATATGGTTTTATGACCCATGTACAACCAAGGATAGATAACAATTATAAAATAATTTATTTGAGTCATTATTTTGTTTTTTAATCTATTTTGAGGGGTTAGATTAGGGGATTTTAGCATCCTAATTTTTTTTATAGAGCTATAAAAGTTGTCATTCAACTTATGTATTTTTTAATCTCACCTATGGCACCATAGTATACCCTAATAAAACTTCAAAATTATGGAAATCAATTTTTATGCAAAAAATTCAATCTTGAAGGTTTTGGATGCTTAGTTTTAAAATTTGAAGGCTTCTTACAAAGTTTTAGGGCCTTAGACTGTTCTAAGAGAAATTAGGTTCTTATTAATTTCATGTCAAATATGAAGTGTACTAGTTAATTTTTATAAAAATTTAAGAATAAAAAAATCTATCTAATTCCTCTATTCCCATAGGGGTAGTATATATGTTTGTGATACCCATCATGGTGTTAGGTTTAGAATCCATGATTTGGTTACCTTTCTCTAGTGATTTTGTGTTTATACCCATTGATTATAGATATGCAATTAGGGCCTTCCTAGCATGAAATTATTTATTGGAATGACTATTGGATTTATGAACTAAACACCACTTACCAATCTTGGATTGCTAATTCTAATCATTTTATGTGTGTTGCTTCTTCTGTACATGGTTCTTAGAGTTATTATCTAGTTTGAAAATTTCCTTGGAACATTTAGATTGTTATTTGGTTTGTGACTTAGAATATTCTATCTTTATCTTTGCCCTAGATTATGCTTTAAATTTTCAAGTAAATCTATATTATTATTCAATTGAATAGATGTGTAATAAATCCATACTTAACTAGATATGTGATCTCAATCTTGACCTATATTTTAAAACAAGGTTTTCTTTCTATTCGTGAATCCCAAGTTTGGACACCAATGTATGAAAATTATATTTGTATTGTTTCAAAGATTATTCTTTGCCCTAGAAAAACTAAGAGAACTTGATATGATGATGATCATATTTTCTAACAAGACAATATGTTTCTTTGAGCGATTCTATGAAAATATTACATGTGTCTAAGTTGAATTCATCTTCATGATTTTATTGCGAAGTGTAATATTTTTCCCACCATTTCTTTACTAATAAATAATTTTTTAGAAGATAAAAATGTAATTCTCAATGAGATAATATATTAATTTCATAATATGAATGGATTAGGTTGATCTAGTCATATAGCGCATCTACATCTATTTTGCCTTCAAACATAGGGATGCCTAGATTAACTTATACCTTGTATGATGTTTGACCACAAAATGACTACTGAGAATGATAGATTTTGGAATGATTTTATTGATTGATAATTAGTGATAAGTGATCAATGATACTTTATCATTCATGTGCATGACATTATTCCAAATCTTCTTGTTGTCTTTGAAATTCACCCTCTATCATCTTCTGGAACATTTCTAAAGTTGTCATAAAATTTTTGTCTCCTATTAGAGGATGTGAAATAAGATACAATGAAGGGTAATGAGTTTTAATCCCTAAATTATTGTAACCAAACCTCATATGTGTGGGCATACAAATAAATATGAAGTTAAAATACACCATGATACCACTTAGAAATGATTTGAAGTGTGTATGCTTTAATACTATTGATTTAGGTCTAGGATGAGACCTATTGGAAAACCTAAATAAATGGATTTAAGGGGGTTATGAATTG
>JARHVA010002367.1:2005000-2022500 GCA_037957365.1 Torreya grandis
TTTACCTCAACATTTCAATTAATAAAATATTGTGAGTCTCAATATTAAACATGTAATTTATAAGTTTTTATGTAGTAAACACAATAGATAAGTATTTTTTTTCCATTGATTTGTATTCCTTTTCTTAATCAACTAATGTGTGATTGATGTATAAAATTATTTTTTATCGATTCTCATCATCATATTGTGTTAACAAGCTCCAAAAAGCATGCTCAGTACCATATATATATAATAATAAAGATCTATTGAGAATAATTGGAATAAAAAATGATGGATTCACTAGATATTCTTTGATATGATCAAAAACATTTTGAAAATGTTCATACCATTTAAATTTTGTGCCTTTTCATAAAAATGCAGTACATGGTTGAGTATTTAGCTAATTGAGATATAAACTTCCATATGTCCTAGGGTTTTCCTTGCAAACTTCTTAATTTTTTAAAGTTGGTATGGATCATGTCAATAATATATTTTACTTTCTTGGGATCAACCTCAATACCATGCTACAAGATAATAAAACCTAATAACTTTTTAAATGTCACACCAATGACACATTATATATGGATTTAATCAAACATTATGTTTTTTTAATTTCTCAAATATTTTTCATAAATATTTTAGTGTGGTATTTATGTTTATTTTATTTTACCAAAATATAATCAACATAATCCTCAATGATGTCATTGATGTAATCATGAAAGATGTGTGTCATAGCCCTTTGATAATTAGCATTAGAATTTTTATGTCTGAAGTGCATGAAAGCATTAATAAATGTACCCCATGAGGTTTTAAAATTAGTGTTACATTGATCAATTAGCTGATATTAATCTAATTTTTACCATCCATGAAGGAAATAATTTCATATCCAATAATAGCATCAAAAGTCATATCAATATTGGGCATAGGGAATTAATCCTTATAATAAACCTCATTAAAGTATTTAAATTCATTGTATATGTGTATGTACTCATGATAATTTTCAATCAGGAAAATTTTAGACATGCGAGGTGAAAAATTGATGGGTCGTATAAACCCCAACTTTAATAACTTTCATATCTCATCTATGACCAATAAAAAAATAAGATACATCTTTCGAATATTTTTCATAATTTATTTAGCATCTAAATTGAATACTAGATTATGAATCGCAATGTATGGATTAATATTGGACATCTTAGAATAATCCCCAAAAAATAATTATGGAAAATATATCAACATATCTCATAGTGGGTTTTATCATCTTCTAGTGTTAATGGTTTTCTAAGTAATACAAATGTAGGATCTAATTTAATACCACAGTTGAAATCATTTGTATCTCCATTAATCAATCTCTACCAATCCTCAATGTGTGGTTTAGTAGGCAATGAATTGGGATAATTTAATGTGATATCCTCTTCATTAGGATAAGGCTTGTACATCCCAAATTAAACTTTATGAGTAAGCTTATGAAATAATCTTTATTCATCAATCAACTCAGGGTGTACAATTTATAAAGATGTAATATAATAAAACTTATCTTGTTGTGATGCACTAGACTTATAAAACCTATCATGTAAAGGTTTAAATATTTAATGACCATTATGTTTATGAAAAATGAGAGCCCCTTATCTAGTTGGAAAGGTTTATCTTTAGCTATAGTGTCTATATTATATCCAAGGCCTAGTTTGAATTGATAAGGCATGAGGACTAGGGAAAATTTGTAATTAGACAAAAATTGGGGATTTATTAACTTGATATTTTCTATGTGGATAACATCAAGATGCATAATAATTTTCCATAAAAATTCCATATACATTATTATTTTACACTCGAATATATAAATGATTTCTAATCCCAATGGGTTTTTTTGGATCACAAAAAATTCAAAGGCATAGGACCCATTTTGGATCACAAAAAATTCAAAGGCATAGGACCCATTTTGGATCACAGAAAATTCAAAGGCCTAGGATTTTAAAACATGTTTGGATCACCATATCTTATTTGGGCCCTTGGATCACTCTCACTAAAAAATTATATGTAAATTTTAAAATACAATTGAAATTTCCAATTATACACAACACAAATTTATTAAATGTAGATATATCAAGAATTATACACTATTTTTCATCCTTATGAGTTGTGACTTTGGAAATGTTTAAAAACTTGGATAGTATAAAAAGGTATAATAAATAAGTAAATCAACATAAAAAACATAAATCACTTGTGGATGTAAAACAATAAATATTTATCCAATTCAAAAATATTCTAGCATTGTAGTTTAAAACCTATAGGTAAAAAGATTGATCCAATTTTAAGCGTATTTATGATAATTTATGAAATTTTATAGATTTATGCACTTTTATTAAATTAGTGGGTTTGTATTAATATTTTATAATGTATGACACTTTTATATCCTATTATTATTTCAAAATCTTGTGATGATTTCTCAATCCCATGATGCTTTAGTAAGCAAAGAATGCTTTCATAAGTCCATAATGTTTTCTAAAGCCTACGATGCTTTCTTAAGATTGTGATAAATTTTAAAGTCTATTATGTTTTACCATGTAGATGATGATTTTATATAAAATCAAATATTTTCCACCCTAGCAATGATTTTATAGGCTTGTAATGATTTAATATGTATGTGATGATTCTACATGCATGTGATGCTTTTATAGGCAAGATATGTTTTTTAAAGAGAATAAATTTTATATATTATAATGTTATTTTCAGCACATGACTATTTTTTAGGCATGTGTTTTTTCGTTTAGGACTTTGATGATTCTATAAGAATGTAAATATTTTACAAGAATTCAAAATTTTTATGCATGCAATGATATTTTAATAATGTAACCTAAATCTTCTAACACTGATGAAAATAAAAAAACATGCCATCAAATAGACAAAACTACCACCTCAATACTAATATATGAAAATACTACCAATACACACAACCTTGTGCTATATAAAAATTAAAAAAATATTGATGCACAGAAGAAAGATAAGACATTAGTTAAAATAAATCATCTAGGAGAGAGAAAATAATAACAATTAAAATAAATTTGTAGAAGCTAAAAGAAAACTACTACTATTTCTCCAATTTCTTTGATACATGCATACAAAAATAAATATAGTGTTAATTACTACTCTACGCATATTATTATGCAAATATTTATTTATATTATCATAATCTACAAAATTTACATGCATCCATTCCACTAAAAATAGACTAGTTAACAACTAGTCTTATTTTTAGGACAAAAAACTCCGAAAATCTTCTAGAACAAAGTAATTAACAATTAGTTATATTTTTAATGTTACAAGATCTAAAAATATCTCAAATTTTCAATGAGACATTTAAATCATTTAATGATTGAAAATGTCAATGATGACGACAATGAAATGCCTCCACTTGAAGACATATCATTGAATGAACTTGAAACTAGATATGAATCATGTGATTTCATTATTCCATTACAACTATTATATAATAATTATTAATTATCTATAAAATTTTAGAGGTGAAGACACATACTGCATAATCACCAAAATTTGTGATCATGTTGAAATACAAGATAAACTACAAGAAATGTATAATAAATTACATGTTTGTGATCATTTATATACTTTTAAACATTTATGAATTTTTAATACAAGTGAAGGTTTAATAATCCTGTGATGTTTTTCCATGCTTAGAATTTAAAAAACCAAACACAAATCTTATCATGGAGGAGGAAGTTTGTAGAGTAATGTATGTAATAATTTCATAACCTTTGGTAATATTGACATAACATCACCTATCACAGTCTTCCATTATTCCATAACATCCTCTAGATGATTAATCCAAACTCATACCTTAGATATAATAATACTCATATCCTACATTGAGAGGGAATTAAATTTTTGGAGTAATAAATTAGATAGATAAATCTCAACAAAGACATTGATAATAAGACAATTAAATTGTTCATGACATTATACTCAAAGCCTTATTCATCCAACTATTCACCATTAGAGGAGTTAAATAGTTTGAAGTTGATACTCTTCCCTCTGCATTCAATTTAAATATTCTTGAGGAATTCCCACCTCTATGTTCCATACGTGATCACTTAAAACCCTTATGCTTTTACATAGCTTATTAACTGAATCATGTTCCTCTAATTGAAGAATAACCCAATTAAATAAAATCCTTCCTAATATGATGGCTCCCTTATTATTTTCTTAGCCTTTTACCATATGTTTTTCCATAGTGTAAACTTTATATTATAATTTTTTTCCAAATTTTAGTGATTATTTATTCACATCCACAATGCTTATTCAAATGTATGTATGTATTTGTAAGTTGGCCAATAAAATGGGATATATTTTTAATGTTAATAAATCCATTTATATCCCCAAATTCATGTACAATATTTAGATAAAATTTTATCAAGGTCTTTTGAAGCTTATTCATGCTCTAAAAAAATAAAAAATACTTATGATGAACCACATTATACTAAGTTTCTTATCTAACCCTATTCATAAAAAAATGTTAGAATTTATCATCAAGATATCAATAATAAAAATAGATTGAGATGTTGGATCTAATTGAAATATTACACTACTACCCACTATAACATTGGTCAAAGAAAACTTACGTACTAATAAGGTATATTTTCTATTTTTTTCCCCAATATTAAGAGTAAGACTTATTGTCCTGTATTTTTGTTTAAAGGGTTGTGATAATTGTTCACTATTTTGATTCATGTCTTGATAATTCTTTGTATTTGTGTTTTGAGATTCAATGTTTGAACTATGTTCTCCTTCCTTTGTATTTGATATTTCACCTTTATAATCACCATTATATGTTTTTTGATTATTTGAGTATTTATATATGTATTTGGACCTTTCGATATCAAAAAAAATTCTATAATGTGAAACTCTTTAGTGGATTCTACTTGATTATAAGATGCAACATGAGATTGATCTTTAGTCTTTATTACATGCACTGGTATTTCATGAGAATATTTAGGTCATAGTTCTATATTTGATTACTCATTTATTTATTTCACTCCTTCCAAATAATTACCTTATTATAGTGTGGAGGAATTCAATTCAATATATTTTTGTAACATGTTCTAGGTGATATCAACATCCTCTACCTACTTTCCTAACATAATTTTTGGTATCCTAACCCCATATAATACTTAAAATATGGAATATCATTTAGACCTACCACAAATTAAGTCTCATTCCATTTGGAAGTGTCCCCTATCACATCTAGATTGGTAAAGTCACTCATCAATGGCTTTCCAAGTGTAGTATTTATAGTTTCTAATGAAGTATCTTCTTGTGTGAATTGAATGCATTTTACACTCATATGAATGTTGTCTACACCCTATGATAATTTCACTAGAATAGATTGAGGAAAATAAGAATATAGAGTTGAAGGTATTACCTTAACCTGGGATTGAACAATACTCACTTCTTCTATTATATTTTTAATACCTCTAATAATCAACAATGAATCATGAGTTTTTAGCTAGTTTACGTTAAACATTACATATTCATTCGCATTCTAAAAGACCTTTGTCCAAATAAAGTGAGACCATTCATTGTTAGTTAATGGTTGATTATCTAAACATAGTTGAATATCCTTATAATATAATATGACCTTATACATGGGAATAATGAGTAGAAATTATACATATGAGGTCACTTTTATTTATTTTGATGTCATTCCCCAAATATAATGTGGACTTTTTATTATTTTGGTGGCTTCTAATTTTTAGGATTGATTGCCCATAGGTGTGTCCTAAAAATTTGTATTTTCCCTACCATTGTTGGCTTTAATTATGAAGGCTTGACCATATTCACCTCTCTAGGTATCACTTTAGCTAATTTATTATGCTTCCTACATTACCATGAATGGTAATGGATTAGGATGAACCTTTCTATGCCATGTAACCATAACCCAAGTTTTGTCTCTCATGAATGTGACATTAATATTCTCTTTGTGCTCATTAATAATTTTTTTTAAAAATTTTTGGGATATTATTGATGAGCTCCATAAATTCAAACAACCAAAGAACCAAAATATTTAATGCCTTATTATACTATGCATACATTTTTCCTTCAAAAAATAAATATTTTATAAATTTTACTTCAAGGTCATAATTTGGAAATAGAGTCATGGTCTTTCTAGGGCATTCTAGTAAAAAAACATAATAAAACTAGTAATAAAGTATACTAAAATTTCATAAAGTGTTGTTTTTGAATATTTTTGTCACATATATCCAAAAATTCAATTGAAAAATATTTAGGCAAATTTAATTTGATGTTAGAAGTTACCATCTCGTGTGCAATAATAATTATAAATGTTGAGATTGAAACAAAACCAATTTTTTTCTTTGAAATTATCTTTTAGAGTATACCACAGGTCATCAAAAGTCCCATTACATAGAACTAATGTAGTGCAAGGCAACTAAACATGTCTATGAGAATTACTAGTAACCCACTACCAACATCCTAAATGCCCAAATGGATAATGCAATAAATAACCAAAATGGATTTAAGTACATCCAAGACCGTCTAGTTAGCCAAATGCTTTATACACAAGGAGGATATACTAGAAGTGCAATACTTAAGCACATAGTTCTAAATACAAGGGTCCATCTCACTAACTTACTTAGAAAGTCTTATCACTTTGTGAGATCAACATGTGGAGATCTCTAATCGACTACCAAGCTGACATGACATCAAATAAAGGATCCAAAACCTTTTGGGAAAACACCCAACGAGGACTACTCCATGTCCTACCCCCATAAATCACAATATCATGATCCAAGGTCCCTTAAGAACACATTACACCTTCTTTACCTTAAATGATGAAGACCACCTACACACAAGATGAAACTCTATTTAGAAAGAATTTTTCTCATTAGATTAGATAAATTGCAAAATAACTAACTCCAGGTAGATGACATCACACACATCAGTATCCTAATGAACAAGAATACATTTAACATTGGAAAAATAATTACTCATCATGCTATAGGATCAATTTTCATGCTATAAGATCACCATACTATGACTAACCATAAGAGTCACACACCTAAATGTTTATTAATTATCCTTTAGTTATCCTACCATGTTATTAAATAAACATAGGTATTTATACCATACAAATAGCATGTGTATGACCACACAAAAGTTCATCACTTAATTAGTCTTAGGCCTTATCTTGTGTGTTCATTAAGGAAGATTATGAATTAATATCTCATTACCAAGGTGGATTAATTAATCACATATTTAAGTGTTAACTTAGAGGTTTCCATAACATACTATTTCTTCTCCTCATTTCAAGTTTATTTACCAATCACATGGATTATTCACATCTAGATAGTTACAACATGAGATATATCATGAAGTTCATTGGAAAAGATACGATTAAAGTTTAAGCATGCACATAATTAACATAACCAATGACTATCCAATCTCATATAAGCATTAATGATAATTTATCCAACTTACAATGAATAAGAGTTGCATTATAACATTTGAATTACTAAAATTTGAGAAAACATATCATATATCTAAAACACTATGACACCATTAATAGTATAACCCATAATCCAAAATGTGGATCCACATACAAAGACCATTAATCTAGCTTACTTCATTACTTATGTAATGAAATTAAGCTCAATAAAAATGACATTATGACTGATCAACATTCATTGCTACAACATAGTAATGAGGACATATTTCTTGTATAACCAAAGTCTATTTACAAATTCTATTTACTAAAACTTAATTTCAGCCAAGGTTAGGGCACAAAATGATGTTAAGGCCATGAGTCTTGTAATAATTCTACAACTAATGTATATATTATGTTATCACTTTAATGACATAAATAATTGGTAATTACACATACTAGATAAACATTCCATGTTATGATAATATCATAAAATAAAAGTTTATCAAGAAACCCAAGTGAAAATATATGCATAATCCCACCAAGGAGATTTACAACTTCCAACTGATTCTAGCATACCATAAGATAACACCATCTTATTCCATGTAATTCAAGGCTAAGGAAATTTTAGTATCGGTTGTTCCAATAATAACATTTTCCAATTTTATTCCTACTTAAATTTCACAAGTATGTCACGAACACATGTGCATACAATAATATGAAAAGGTCAAGTAAAACATAATGCATTCTAATACACTATTGTTTATATGATAAATAGAGCCACTAAAAATGATCACTAAGGAATAATTATAGTTGGTTGAATATATAAGCACCACATAACTATCATCAAGATTACCTCTAGTGTCTACAACATATACACTAATGTTTATATTTCATCTTATCAATATTACAAAACTATATAATGTAATAAGATGAACTATCACATAAAATGAGTAAATAGCTACAATCCTTTAGACCAAAAACATATGTCAATAGGCATGAATAAGGAAAGCTACCACAGGCAAACCAAGTGCAACACCGAAGTAGATGAACACTACCATGAGGACACCCCTCATAACTAGCCCTATGAGTCCAACCATTAGTTGCCCTTACCACCCCAACCATTAGCTTGGTGGAGGGTTTTGGAAACCAGGTACTCAAGTGAGGTAAGAGATATATAAATAATATTGAGCCACTAATAAATACTTTAAAAACTATCCATAAGGACAAAAGAAATAATGTAGGAGACATAAAACCATAACACTTAGCCAAACTAGTTAGTCTGAGCAATGCCCAAGACATACATTGGGTCTTTTTAGAGAATGATTTACAACATAAATTAGGGTCTATTAAATCCAATCCATAAGATAGTGGGTTTAGACAAGGTCCAAATCTCAACCCAAAGGGATTATATGAATGTAGAATATATAAACTCAAGGGGTTATCCCACAACAGTCACATTAACTCAATTGAGTCAAAAAGGGAAAGACATAACATTCATAATAGTATTAACAATTTAATTTATTCCAAGAACATGAATAACTAGTTTGTCAAGAGGAGGAATATAGAAATGCTTCACATGTGTGTGTGTACACACACACACACACACACAATCATTAATAAAAAGGCATTATACAAGAATTTCTCTCAATTATAAAGTATATCTCGATAACCTAAAGGTGTTAATTAATATTCACACACACACAACAGGATAATAGAAAGTTCCTAGCCATAGGACAACTATGATGGGATGCATACAACATCATACAAACTCAGTCTTAAAATTTGGAGAATCCCAACTGATTATTTCAACTCTCTCTCTCTCTCTCTCTATATATATATATATATATAAACTACAGAAAATTGCCCACCTAATTCACTAAAATAAAGGTTGATTTAGTTTAGATTTGAAACTGTAATGATAAAACACATCATTTCATTAACCATAAAAATTATGTTTAAACCCAAAGTAAGTAGCCATAGATTACTAAAACCCCCAAATTGGATTTTCATAATCTAACTAGGAATTGAATCCATAACATATATAACTAACAGGGATAGGGTATGATAACCCATCCAAATTTACATGATTTAATCAAATTAGAAGGGGAACCTAAAAAAAATCTTGAAGTCATTATGTCAAGGTGTAGGTATTATAAAAATTAAATTTATTGTTTATATAACAACTAGGAATAAGCAAATACAACCATCCAATGGCATGACATTCCATAGCTGAAGAGGTTTAATGACTCATAAGTACAATCAAAACATCAAGTTTAACAAGGTGTGTCCATGACATAACTTAAGTAGATAAAAAACTCAAAAATCCTACCATTGCAATATATTAGCTAGTTCAAAATTTAATAAATAAGACAACCATAAAACCAGGCTATAGGTTTATATTAGCCAGGTCATGGCATTGCAACATAATAAAAGAAAAAGAAATGTATTCATATTTCGTTCTAGGTAAGACTAATCCATTTAATAGTTAAAACAACCCACCTGGTCAAATGCAAGAAAGGGAGACAAACCATTGCCAGTAGTGAGTCTACCATTGTTTTTCCTTTCTTTTCTTCATTCTCAGCCACATTTTTGCTCTACCCATTTTCCATCTCCTTCCTTTCAAACCTACATTCTTTTTTTATTTCTTTCCAACCCACACCTTTACTCCCAATGTCACCTACCTAATGTCATACCTCTCCCTTCTTCCTCTTATGCCTCTACCTCCCTTGTCTCTTCCTATGCCATACCCTATTTCTACGCTTGGCATCCACTCTCCTTACTATGCATTTTTTCCTTTCTTTTGTTGCATTGATTTTCCTCCTCCTGTTGCACATCTTCCATCTATTCCTCCATGCCATGTTCTCACCTGTCATACACCATCCATTTATCTCATCTTACACACTACCCATACCTCCACCTGCTACACCATGTCGCCAACTTGTCATACTCTATTTCCCTTTTTTGGTCCCTCTTGGTCAATGCCCTAAGAAATAATAAAATAATATCCTATATTTTAATAAGATAGTATATAATAATAATAATAATAATAATAATAATAATAATAATAATAATAATAATAATAATAATAATAATAATAATAATAATAATAATAATAATAATAATCCATAAATAATAAAATTCTCCAATTAAGATAATAAATATCTCTCAAGAAGCAACTTCATGCATAGTTAAAGAGAATAAAATAATAAAATCAAAGAAATAAAATATAAAAAATAAAATAACAATAAAATCTATTCTAAAAATAATAATAAAATCATTAAATAAATATTAAACAATAAGGATTATTAAATAATATATTAAATAAAATTCTTAAATCTATCAATAATAATAACAATAATAAGGCATTAAATAAAATAATAAAATAATTAATAAAAAATGACACTAACTTTTTAACATAATAGTAAAACTTATTGCATAATATCAAATACATATCATTAAAATAATCAGCCCATAAAATCATAAATTGATTATGATAATAGCAATACAATAAAATCCCCTCAAATAATTAAAAAGAAAATAATGAGCTAAAAAAATGATAATAATCATTATCAATTCATTAAGATAATAGTAAAAATAAAAATTGTTAAAATAATAATGATCATAAAAAAAAGGTGAAATTGACCTAAAATATAAAAATCAACAAATGATAACACTTGACATATCCCTCAAGTCAATCAAGGATCTCAGTAGTTATGATCCATGAGAAAAAAGAGTTTCTTATGTGTTTACCAAGGTCAAGAGGCCCAATGCAGTCTAGTCAAACCAATAGTATAATAGGGTTAAGCATACCACTTCTTTATGGCTTAACATCCAGTGTTCATGACACCTAGGAAGGATAACCAATAAGAAGGTATGGATACGAGCACATAAGGGTAGGAAAGAAAAATTACATGCTAAAACTTGATACTAAAATAAGGAACATAACCCAACCATACACGCATCAAGAGAGGCAAGGTCAAAAAAGGGACAAGAAGTAATAACATAACAAAATATAATTGATGGTGGCTTAATATCACATAGTATACACTATACCTATTGGAGAGACATTATAACTACTCAACTACCCACAATATATACATGAGATGTCCAAACCCAACACTAAGCCTAACTCATGGCTTGGTGCCTACATCCACCAAATAAGACATCAACAGTACTAGAACACTATCAATATGATAATAATAACTCAACACAAATCATTAGACATGAAATGATAAATCAAGTATAATCAACTATAGCTGAGAAGGGTAAGAGTTAGTCTTGATAACCATGAACCCATGCACGCCTTACAAGGCATAATCAATGGTTAAAAAATTAATCAATGTCAATTCGCATCAATGCGATAGGGTAAAGTATATCATACAATAATAATGAATCCAATGCAAGAATTAATCATGACATATCATATCACAATGGCTATCCAAGGTACCTACATCATAACCATATGAAAACAAAACCAACATCGACCATCATCAGTCCAAGTGATATCAAAATCTTACTAGTGTAAGCCAAAATCTAGTGTCTATGAAGGACATAAAGTTGGTTTGTGACATGCTTCCCTCATTAAAGAGGATCCATCTTGATGATCAATAATAGTCAAGTACAAAATTACCTAAAAGAGTCCAATAAAACCAATCAAAACTGCTACACAATCTCTCCACCTATTATGGGGTGGTAATGTCTCAACTATATCTTGCTAGAATTCAAGACTTCTATCCTCAAGATATTTATATTATCTAATGAATTAGGCCCATTAATAGCCTCCTTCCCATCTTCACATGTCCTTCAAAACACTGAGAGGGAAAAATAGTACTTAAATAACATGAACATAACAAAAAATTACACTAAATATCTCAACTTGGTTGGAAATTTTCCACTCTCATGCATTAAAAAAGCCATCAAAACATTAAAATACGTAAAAAACAAGCTAAAATAGGTTCACCTAATCCAAAATGCCTACATTAGTCAGCAAAATTTTCAAGGTAATATATATTAATTTCAATACAACACCATTTAAATTGACCATTCCAATCATTATGATGGTGGTTACAAGCATCACGAGCACACAATGTCCCAAAACACAACATCTCATACTTTGCTTAATACACTTCCCAAAAATGGTACTAAAAACACTCTCAAGTAGGAACATACAACAAAGGAACCACAAGACAAAAGTGATTTCTAAATCATAATAACAATCTGAATATGCAACTTGACTAGGGTCAATGTCACTTATGTCAACACACATATACCTATAAGAAGAGGTCAATAAGTATAAAATCATCCAATCCCATGGGATTACAATTAGAGTATAAATCAAGAGTGGAGATCTTCCATAAAAACATTATGCCACATGTATAATCCTAAGAAAATTAATCACAAAATGTCATAACACCATGGTAGTAATCCATACGGTCATGGTTAATCCACTACATCATCAGCTATTCAGGGGTTAGTGTAGTATCCCACACCAACCATGTTAAATAATAGAGAAGCCATACCAAACATCACATGTAACCCAAAAGCTTGCAACATGTTATTCAATACACACACGAGCTCATACAATGGTCTAGTGATACGAATACCACCATCCAAAAATAGCCATCTGAGGCCATCACCTAACTTTCATCACTTTATGTATGATTCAAGTAGGTACCTAGGATTTTAAACACTACCTAATAGGGATTAGTGATACTCTATTAGAGCACAAAAATAACATACATTCTAGTAATGCTTTTAAAACAAATATAAATATTCATCCTAGAATATTTCCAATAGGTATAACAATAACAATACCTTAACTAAAGCATGGTTACACCTATAGGCCAACACATACATGCATCTCAACAAGTACCACCTTATCAATTTACATAAGTGTCCAAGTCTATAGGACTACTTAGTGCTTCATAAGGGAAAAAACAATAACACTTCACAATGGTTACTTTTACCACAACCCCCAAGAGGTGGCTAAAGGAATGCTAAATCCATAAAGTGACCATTATGCACTAAGATTCTAAAACCAACTCATGGCACACATGGTACACACTCTGAATGAATCAAGTGGCTACTTGTGCAAAGGTAAAAATCATATTTTTAGCCTATGAGATACTCCACTTCCTAGCCCATACCTAGTCAAAAATCATTATATATGTAGTGCTTCTCTATCCTCAACCTCATACTTGTACCACTAATCGATGCTAGAGTAGGGGATACAAGATTACATAACACAATACAACATTATACCTTGGAAAATTCAACTAAAATAATTTGGTTTCAAGAGGGAAAACACATCCCACAAGTGGTTTATAACCATATTACCACATACCAATATAAAAAAAAAGTAAGGTCACATCTATTACCAAGACATGTACACAAAATATTCATACAATAATTTTAAACATAGATCAAAGTGAGGTTCCCATGATTGATTTCAAAGGTGGGAGATCACTTTACACAAGTAATTTACCAACATTCACATGTTCAACCATTAACAACATACAACCATATATGAAAATTACTCAACACAATGTTGATATCGAGAATAAAAAGTAAAAACCCATAAAGTTATTACACACATATGGGGTGTAAAAGATATTTAATTACATGATTTGGCATAATCAATGGAATATAAAAGTTCACACATCAAGGTTGATATCAAAATAAGTATATGAAATTCCACAAGGTCAATCATATGCACAAGTATAATAAAGGCACAATTTTACATGATTTAAAAAGATCAATGAAAAGTACTAATTACACAACACATAACAATTTTACATTCAAAGAGGAATCAAAAGAAAGATACCACACATGCATGACTCAAGTTTTTAAACAACTATGCCAAGGTACTTCCACATCACAATGAATAACACACATGGTGGTGAAGCACAAGGTTTGATGACTCACATTGGGTCACCTGATGTCTAAATGTCATTTAAATGACACTAATATCCATCTCAAAATACACATAGTCAATCTTAGGGATCTTGTATTAGAATCACCTTCCTTTTAGGAAGGTTGTACTCTAACAAAGCCTAAAATATATCTCCATGAGTTCCAAAACATTTACCAATAATGTTTTTACATCATGGATAGATGGCTCATGCTAATCGATAGTAATAAGAGATCCCCACAAATTTATAACTTGCCTAAGTAAGTCAGTGATACTCACCCTCTAGACTCTCTAGACTCAAGCTGCACCCTTAGAACCCCCAAGATAACATACCTCAGTATCATTAGATAACTTGCCCATGTAGGCTATCAATGGCCAGTAAGGCATTATCTCATGATTCCAATAATAAGCTTACATCACCTATTCTTCCATTCAACTTAATCCAACAAGTCAGAGGTTAAATAGTAATGCTTGATTTGATGCAACCTCACTTTTGGAGAAGGGTGGACTTAGCCAAGGCACGGGTGAATGATAAAACACTACCATGAGAGTTACAATTTCCCACTATCAACAAGCCCAATTGAACTCAAAATATACATCCTCGTGGATGCAGGGCATGTCTATATTATGATAGACATCCCATAATTATCAAAAAATAGATAAGATTTCAATTAATCATTCTCATGGATGCATAACTCAACCAGAATCAATAAACACCCCCATGGATATAGCATATCTAGGGTCAACATGATAACCTCATGGAAATCAACCTATCCATGGTCAAATAACCATCACTGATGTAACAACATTTATGATAAAAACAACATCAAAACTATAAAATATGATATAAACATCCCCACATGCTTATTTATTTTTATCCCTTTGGAGTTACGAATCCATATGTTCCTCTATCTAACTCAAAGAGACCAAATACATAAATAATATCAAGCTCTTAATACAACTCAAGATGCTCCCTCAAAATAGAGATCCCAAGCCTCACTTACTTACCTAGTAAATTTGACACCCATACCCTATGCAATTCTCTAGGTTTGAGCTCAACCCTTGGTCTTCCCAAGGTTAGGATGTTTTGAGCATTTATTGATGACTCACCCATACAAGTTAACAATAGATATCAAACATCATTTCCTCAATTCTAAGGTGAAGTAATGATCACTAGTCTTCCATTGACATGTCCATACTAATCAATGATTGACTAGTGACACTTGCCCTAAATACAACCTATGAGGGAAGGGTTGACCCAACCAAATCTACGAGTAAGCATCACAAAATGAATTTTTATAAATTTACTAATTTTTGCATACACACACATACATTCCATAATATAGAAAATTTATATAACTTCAAGATTGCATAAACAAATCACTAATCAACTCATCTAAGAGGTTGAGTGACTTTATAAGGGTCACCACATGACTTCCTCAAGCATATAAGACATATATTAGTCTATACAAAGAATATAGCTTTAGCCATAGTTCAGTATGCATGTTAAAGTACAAGGTTTTAATTTAGTCTTATCAAGACAACATAGACATACAAGTGGATTTTAACCATCATAAGGCATAGGTATACACGTTGGTAAAATAATCCTCCAACAAGATATGTACATAATACTATATTAATTTATAGTCACTCAAGTATATTATGCCAACATAATCCCTTGCAAGGGTATGCACGACCACACAAAAATCTCAACCAACCTTTTGATCACATGCCAAAATTAGTGCAATGTGTCTAAACTCATCCAAAATCTCTAAAGCATAGCATGTGATACTAGATGAAACAACCCTAAAATTTTTTTCTTCAAAATTATCTTTTAGAGTATACTATGGGGTATCAAAATTCCCACTACATAGAACTAATGTAGTGAAATGCAACTAAAAATATCTATGAGATGTACTAACAACCAATTACTAGCATCCCAAATGCCCCAATAGATAATGCAATAAATAACCAAAATAGAATTAAGTACATCCAATAATGTCTATTTAGATGAATGCTTTATATGTAAGGAGGATATTCTAGAAGTGCAATACTTAAACACATAGTTCCAAACATAAGGTTCCATCTCACTAACTTGCTTAGAAAATCTTATCACTTTGTGAGATCAGCATGTGGAGATCTCTAATCCACTTTCAATCCAAGATGATGTAAGCTAAAGGATCTAAAACCTTTTAGGAAAATACCCAATGAGGACTACTCCATGTCCTACCCCCATAAATCACCATATCACGATCCAAGGTTCTTTAGGAACACATTACACCTTATTTCCCTTAAATGATGAAGGTCACCTATACATAAAGGATGAAACTCTATGTAGAAATAATTTTTCTCATTAGATTAGATGAATTACAAAATAACTAACTCCAGGTAGATGACATCACACACACAAGTATCCTAATGAACAAGCATATATTTAGCATTGGAAAAACAATTACTCCTCATGCTATAGGATCACTTGTCATGTTATAAGATCAACATCTCGTGGCCAACCATAGGAGTCACAAACCTAAATGTTGCTTAATTATCCTAACATGTTATTGAAAAAACATAGGTATTTATGCCATACAAATAACATACGTATAACCACATAAAAGTTCATCACTTAATTAGTATCAAGCCTTAGCTTGTGTGTTCATTAAGGAAGAATATGAATTAGTATCTCATTACCAAGGTGGATTAATTAATCATATAACTAAGTGTTAACTTAGAGGTTTCCATAATTACTATTTCTTATCCTCATTTCGAGTTTATTTACCAATCACATGGATTATTCACATCTATATAGTCATAACATGAGATATATCATGAATTTATTCGAAAGGATAAGCTTAAAGTTGAAGTGTGCACATAATTAAGATAACCAATGACTATCCAATCCAATATAAGCAAATATGACAATTTATCCAACTTTTAATGAACAAGAGTTGCATTAGAACATCTGAATTAATAAACTTTAAGAAAACATGTCATATATTTAAAACACTATGACACCATTTATAGTAAAACCCATAATCCAAAATGTGGATCCACATACAAAGACCATTAATCTAGCTTACTTCATTACTTACGCAATGGAATTTCACTAAAAATGACATTATGATTGATAAGCATTCATTGATATAACATAGTAA